>OZ023231.1:268703-374867 GCA_964006365.1 Trididemnum miniatum | reverse complement strand
GCCCAAGTCAAGAGCCCAATTAATTTTATTGGGTTTTCGCTACCCAAATGTTTTTAAGCAACGAATACCCAAAAATTGTTCTTGCTGCCATCATCGCTTCATTTGCTGAGTATTGGATGAGTTATTATGTTATTGCTCAGAGTCTAGTTAACGCCTATACTTACCACCTACATTCCATACGGAGAATCTCACGAGAGGCGATTTTGATATTCTAGTAACTTATATGTTCCGATTTGTATATAAAACAAAGAATCATAATAATATTTCACTAGTGGCATTTTTGAAAATACGTCATATTGGGTACTCTATACCCAATATTTTTAAAATTTGATTTTATTTTCGCTGCATGCAGTGATCAGTGTACAGGCTCTTCGCAAATAAATATTTTCTTAAATTAAAATAAAATACTATCTGCAAATGAACAAATGTAGTCCAATTTTATCTTGAATTGCCAATGATTTGTCACACAAAAGTATGGCTTTCAAGCTGGCCAAAGAAGCTATATTTTGCGATTGCTATACTATTACCTGTATATAGTTAGGTATTTCGAATGCAATCTATTCTCTTTAGCACCTTGTGACTTTTCAGATTGGTTTACACTTGAAGACCTATGGTATGTGTTCAGTGGCGTAGCGAGAAATTGTAAAAGGGGGGAGTCATAATTTCCACACTTTTTGCAAGAGCATTTTTTTCGGCAAAACAAATTTGAAGCTGATTGAGAAGCAAGAAAGTCTCAAGGGGGGTCCGGAAGCATGCTCCCTCGGAAAATTTTGAAAATTTACATGCTCTAATGGTTATTTTAGTGCGTTTTGAATAATTTTTCAGGCAAATTTTGTTCAAATTGTTTGACCCTAATCTGAGTGCTTCGCAAAATATGATGCATTTTGTTCTTACATTTTTGATTATGCGTGCTCAAGGCGGAAGGCTTATCGCTATCGAAGAGGTTTGAAATTATGGAAAAATTGTATACATCCAAAATAACTTTGAAAATGGGCTGGTAGAGGATGCATACCCCTCATCCTACCCCCCTAGATCCGTCCCTACCCATAAGCTACAGAAACCATCAAAAGAGTATGACATATTTCAGTTACTTGGCACAATTAATTTTGTTCTTGTTTACTAAAAGGCAGAGTCAAAAGGGGGGGCATGGCCCAATGCCCCCCTAAATACGCTACCAGTACTGGTAGTGTTGCGAATGTTAAAGGAGATATTGCACAAGTGAGCTTTTCGATAATCTGGTTATCCATTTCCATACTTCGTTATACTAAAACGTTTTTGAACTGTATTACATTATGGCTGTTAAGATTTTTTTCCATAACGTTCAAGTTCTTCAGTTTCAACCATCCCTCTTGCAAATTTTTTACTGCATTGCTTAAATTTCTAACAGTCAATGTTTTAGCCTATAATCTTTAGCGTACGCGTATTTGCTCAGCTACCGACCTATCTGAAAACAGCGTATCTAATAATATTTAGGTCAATCTATGCAACAAAAAGGAAAAGTAGTTTCCACCAAGCACCTAGTTCCTTTTCCTGACGACAGTAAAAGCGAGCTTGTCGGTTTGTTCTCCACACTGTCCGTTTATACTAAGCCTATATAAGGTTAGATTAATTCCCTTTTTTTAATCCGGGGCTGTTGTCCAGAGAAAAAATTAGTGTACACAACCCACTAAAACTTTTTTTACTTGCACAGCATAGGTGAGCCTATCACTTTAAATTGATTGGCCAATAGATGCACGTACAGTATATCCGATAATAGCTTTTAACAGTCAAAATAGCTTAGTAAGACTCGAGATCTGTAATTCAACTTTTTTGTTTGACGTCGAGCATTGAAACAACCGTGCAAAAAACAAGTCAGTTAGTTTACTTGTTCAGTTGGGAAAGTCACCTAACAGGATTCGCGCACCTTCAGGAAATAGACAGGTCGTAGTGGCGTCGCCAAAAAATATTTGAAGGGATTCATGACTAATGCTGTATAGCTTAATGTAAGCAAAGTGAGTGCTAGTTTTTACATCGTTTTTTTTTTCTGTTTTCGTAAAATTTAAGGGGGCATGGCCCCGGTACCTCCCACCCTTGGCTACGCCACTCAAATATGGCAGGTGGCCAAGTGATAGCAGGTTTTCTAAACACGCCTGTTCGGTTCAAGCCAATCTTTCAGGGCAAAGAAAGTTACAAGATTCCCCCTTTATAGCACCTCGAAACTGCAACACTTAATTATTTATCAAAATGTCAACATCTGAAGCGATATTTTTAAAGGCAGAAAGTCCTTCTTTATGCGCAGTTTTTAGAAGAAACTTCACTGCATTTTATTCCAAAATGTATTAATTTTGACCTTACAGGAGTCCAAGCAGCAGCAGGGTATATCGAGAATTCATATGAATGCTGTTTGGTTTCGTAAATCTGAGTAACAATAAAAGTCCACTGTTTAAATTTTGATTTATCCGTAGGTATAAGGGTGGCTGAAGGTCTTAAGCCCGTTTTTTTAAGGTCTTGGTCTTGGCCAAGACGGTCTTGGTCTTGACCATTTGCGGTCTTGGTCTAAATCATCTAGTTTGGTCTTAAGATCGAAAGAACTAAAAAGCATCCAGTAAAAATTTAAGTGATCCTGCACAGCTAGAAAAAGTATCCAACAGCGTGTATGTGATTGTGCTGTTCTTATTTCTTTTAACATTCTATATATGTTTTGCCCATTTTTTTGTTGTTATAGAAGAATAGCGATAAGTGATAAACTGTTAATTTTCATCTCATTTTTATGGTCTTGGTCTTGAAAAAAATCAAAGGTCTTGATCTTGGTCTTGACAAAGACGGTCTTGGTCTTGAAAAATTTACAAGGTCTTGGTCTTGCAGGTGATGGTCTTAACTACATCTTTGAAGAACGGCGAAATTAAAGAATACACATTCTCGTCTGATATAATTCGTCCGTTAATCTTACATCAGAAAAAAGGAACGATACAATGTACATCTTAATCGGTTTGCAGGAGCGTATTTGGGAAAGGGGGGCCATTGTGCCGTGGCCTCCCCCTTTTAACTCTGCCTTTTAGAGAAAAGAACAAAATTAATGGTGCCAAGTGACTGAATATGCCAGACTCTTGATGGTTTCCGCAGCTTATGGCCAGGGGGTAGGATAAGGGATATGCATCGTTCCACCAGCCACTTTCACAAATGTTTTTGATGTATACAATTTTTCCATAATTTTGAACCTCTTCGTTAGCAATAAACCTTCCGGCTTAAAGCACGTACAATCGAAAATGTGCGAACAAAATGCGTCATATTTCTCGAAGCACTCAAAATTAGAGTAAAAAATTTAACAAAATTTGACTAAAATTTATTCAAAAAGCACTAAAATAGCCATTTCAGCACGTAAATTATTAAAATTTGTCCGGGGGAGCAATGCCCTCGGACAAATTTTAATAATTTACGAAATGGGGAAATCTCGCCAAGCGTGGTGCCGAACTGCACAACAAATGAACTTGCCAGCCTTATCTTCACGCTGTCGCCTTTGATGCTTAGCGTCATGCAGGGAAGCTATAAATTCCAACTTTTAAGCCATTGGTTTAACCCTACTCGGAATCGAACCCTTAGTCTACCGTTCCAGAAGCAGACGCTCTATCCACTCGGCCATCTAAGCGGAAGGCTAATAATTTTTTTCGGTTTGGGCCTACTAGTTGTTTTGCCATCTTCAGAGCAAGTCATCATCGGCAAGAGTGCAGTTGATACTTTAACGCAGTGGTTCTTAAACTGGGTTCGACCGAACCCCAGGGGTTCGGTGAGGCTGTAGCAGGGGTTCGGCTAAGATCAGAATAAGTTTTTGCAAAAAGGCATGCAGTTGTAGTAAATGACTATCTCTGCGTGGAATGATGCATCCCCCCACCATACTCTTTCAACGCTGTTTTTAATGAATACAATTTTTCCATAATTTCAAACCTATTTGATAACAATCATCTTCACGCCTTAAGCACGCATAAATCAAAAATGTGCGAACAAAATGTATCATATTTGGTGAAGGACTTAGAGTTAGAGGCAAAAAAATTAAACAGAATTTGCCATAAAAATTGTTCAAAAAGCGCTAAAATGGCCATTACAGTGTCTAAATTTTTGAAAACTTTCCGGGGAAACATACCCCCGGACCCCCCTAGAACCATATTTTTGTTCCTCAATTTGCTTCAAATTAACTTTCCGGAAAAAAATACGCTTAAAAAATGTAAAAATTATATGCCACCCTCCACCGCCTTAAGAATATTCTGAATACGCCCCTGACGTGAAACATTTTCAAAGAGCTTATGCCCTTTTCCGGTTTAGACGTCTAACGTCTTTGCACTCATTTAACATTCAACCTAATTCAAAACTGCATCCCCCCTCTAAAATTTTCTGGATCCGCTCCTGGTTATAATTAAGGGTTCGATGTATGCTTGCATGACACCTATTGGGTTCGATACTTCCGACAAGTTTGAGAATCACTGCTTTAACGATTGAGAACGCTATACTTTTACTTGAGTAGTTTTTAAATGACTACTTTTTTACTTTTAATTAAGTGCTTTTTTTAGTTAATACTTTCTACTTCACTTCGAGTAGTTTTGCCGTCAGTAACAATACTTTTACTTAAGTACAGTTTCAAAATACTTTTTACACCACTGTTGGTAAGCAAGTGCGCAAATATATGTTGAGCATTGGAGGGATGATTTAGCAAAATTGACCATTTTTTGATACAATGAGGGGGGGGGTGATTTAGCAAAATTGACCAAATTTTGATGTAGGGGGGATGTGATTTTGCAAAATTGATCATTTTTCGATATTGTGGGGGAAGTAAATAGGTAAATTGGCAATTCAAAATTGATCCTTCCGCTGCGTACCGGTATTACCGTAACTCGCACACTTTCCCTAAATTTTTCAATCGCTATATCACAAAATTTTCCTAAATTGTCACAACAATTCACGAATAAAAATTAATTATCTGACATAACAAAGGGCATTATAGCCTATTCATCGGTAATAATCGCCATATGAACAAAATATGCCGCCGACAGAACTGATTTGCGCTACACTATCCGCATAATTAGCACTAGAGTGTCTTAGTTGGGTAGGCTGATAAGTATACATCGTATCATGGGAAATTTTCCACTTCCATGAAAAATATTAGGGGGATGTGGCCATGTTATTGCGGGGATACACAGGGGTGCCTTGGTAAAATTCGAACTAGGGGGGCTTGATTAACGCGAAAAAATCTATTATTTTATACCAGATGTTCTGAAACATTTTTAGTCACGCCCCCTTTGGCGTTATAGTTATTTTTGTCCACGCCCCACCACCAGTGCCGTGTGAAGACTGTTCCCCTCCCCCTCAAAGAACTCCAAATGGGATACTTCGATATCTACAAGAATTTGGGCAGTTTTGCGCTTTTTCGACTGGGTTACCAACTTTTTTCATTAGTTGTATTATTTCAAGGGAGATATCCATAGATTTCCTCAGGAGGTAGTAGTGGTAGGCTAGCAGTAGTAGGGTCTTTTATTTCCGCAACGTTTACACAATAGGAGCGCCCCAAACTGTCGTCATTTTGTACACGCAGTTTCTTTCGGTGTGTGGCAAAATCAGAGCAAATTTGAAACAGAAGAAAAATTAACGATGATTCTAAGGGGGTCGGGGCATGCTCCCCGAAAAATTTTGAAACATTAATTGCAATTTACATCACGTAGTTGCAATTATAGTGCTTTTTCAGCAACTTTTTGGAGAAACTTCAAAATTTTCCCTCTAATTGTGAGTCTTATAGCCTACAGCAATATTGCGGGGCCCCTACAAATGCCTCCCCGACCGGGGGAGCCGAACTTCGGAGATGCCTTGATACAGCACTGCTCACCACGCTTCAAAAAACATGCAGAAATTGTAACAATTTATTTGCAATGTCTTCATCGACTTAATGGGAAGGACGCAGCAGCTGTTTTGGGAAACAAGTCTTGATGTTTGAAGAAAAAAAGATTTAAAATTACACGTTCAATCATCAAATCACTGCTACGCTAACGCCCCCATTGCAAACGTTTTACGAAATACGTTCACAAGGGCTTGGCCGATTTTAAGAGCCTCCCTGGGCCCCTCAACAAACAGTTTTTTCAGAAGTAAGGAAGCCGAGTCCCTACGGGTCCGCCCACCAAGGCAACCCTGGAGATACACTCCTCCCTGGATTTGCACCCATGTTGGTAAGCACAGATGGACATTTATCGAGATAATTTATTTCCGATAATCGTTATCGCTCAAAAAATTTGGATTTATCGATTATCGATATCGCTTTTAAAAAATATTTTGTCATCGTCGATGAATTATCGCGATAAACGATTCTTTATGCACACCATGTACAAAGTGGGTGAGTTGGCGCTCTAAAAAAATGCATGGTGTCCATAAAGTCTAGTTGCAATTTAAAAACATCTCTGCCACGGCAGGGTCCGTGGACTACTTTCTCTTGAAAATCTGGAAATACACTTTTGCAATTTGAATTGCAAAAAAAGCTTCGTCAAACATATTGAAAATTTACCGCAAAATTTATCGGAAAAATTTATCGGCGATAATTTATCGATTACCGATATTGCTTTAAGAAATTGAGATTTATTGATTATCAGTATCGCCCAGGACTTTTTTGAAATTATCGATTATTATCGCCATCGCTTTAGTACAGAAAGGTTTATCGCACCCTGGGGCGTAGCCAGGGGGGGCAAAAGGGGCAATTGCCCCCCCGAAATACGAAATACTTTTAGTGACCACTAGCCTACAAACAAAGATACTAATGCTATAACGTAAATCTACCAACAACGCGAGCAGGGGCGGATTAAGACCACTCGGGGGTCCGTAAATCTATTAGCAACGCAAGCAGGGGCGGATTAAGTCACTCGAGGGTCCGTAAATCTACTAACAACGCAAGCAGGGACGAATAAGACCACTTTTCGACAAAAAAACTACGCCAAGATGAGTATTTTTCTCGCAAAAACCTTAAAAATTCGAGCCTACGGCGGCTAGGGGGCTTTGTCCCCATACCCCCGGTTGGGGCACCCCCTTTGCCGAACCTTGGGTGCGCCACTGGAAAAGTCTATGAAGTTTTGCCCCCCCCTCCCGAAATTTTGGGCTGGCTACGCCACTGATCGCGCCCATCACTGTTGGTAAGTATAAAAAATAAGTATAAGAAAGAGGAGGGTAGTTTGGGTTTAAGTAGAAGAAAACTTTAATTGTTTACAGTCTAGTACTCGGTCGAGTATCAATTAATACTTGGCCGAGTCCGAGTAATGAATGTGCCTTAATACTCTGCCGACTGCCGAGTACTCAGACTTGACTCGGCCCATCCCAAGTAGTGACGTGTTTTATTACACTTTCATGGTCCAGATACATACCGTACTCGGAGGTTGAAGCAGGTTTCAAGCATTCTTACAAAAATATCGTAATATTCGTTATCTTTGGTGATCGCAATTTAGTTTCCCTCTTGAATTTTTTGCTGATCTAACTAACCACACGGGAGCATTTCAAATACATTTTGCTTAAAGGAATATCAACATTTTGTCATTTAACGATTGCGAAACATACTGTTCCAGGCTGTTTGTCAGAAACTTTTTAACTGTAATAGTCCAAATTGTCAACTTTTACAACTACACCCTCTACACTACATGATGGTTTGTACATTTGTAAAGCACCCAACCACTGCTTCCAACAACACCGAGCAATCTTGATGCAGGTCTACACCTGGCAACACAACTGTTCATTAGACTACCGGTGAGTCACTACACTAAATGTGCGATATCGCACTTTGTGAATTAATGTTTCAATCGGTTTTAATCAGTAAGCTAGACTAGCTATAAACTGTAGCGAATAAACGAAAATCAGCAAAGAAGGACTGATTATTGTGATTAAAGAAAGCAGTTTTTGATTAGGATGTGTCTAGAGCACCAGCGAACCTTTTATGGAAACAAACAAGCAGTCCGGTGCAGCAGCGTTTTGATAATGGCAAACGCTCCCACGTGTATATAAAAACAAAGCAGCAATTTGGTCATGGAAACCGGACCGGTGCTCTAGACACTGCCTGTTGATTAACTGGCTAGGATATACAGGCCAAAGATATTACCGGTAATTACCAGTTAAGCACAGAGCAGGCTAGGTCTGTTAAGATTTTAGTTTATAAAAATACTTACCAGTTTCAAATGAAGACTATAGTCTGGAATTACTTTTAAAATAAAAAAACGTTGTGGTAAACTGATCTCGCAAAAAAGCAGCTAGCAACTGACAAGATACCTTTAACCTACAGCACTGCAACTCATTCTCACTGTTACTGCAGTCAGTCTCAGCAGGAGCAGCAGCCAATTAGTTACGTAACAATGTCGTTTCTTGTTGAGTTATGCAAATCGCGCAGTGCTTTACTGCCATCATCCAATTCGTTTCTGCTCGAGATTTTTCAAACTTATAGGCTATGTTGACGTGATATCGATCTGATGTAGAGATTTTTGTCACGCGAAGTATTTAATTATCCTGTCCAGTGTCCACATATCCAGTCAAAATGGGCCAAATCCTAAGGGTTTTCTGCATCATAATCAAATTTAAACGATTATAACATCAGAAAATTGATTATAATGCAGAAACTCGAACCAAGGACCGCGGGCATGAAGCCATTGGACATGTGGACAGGGTGAATGTGGACAGTGGAAGCCATTGGACATGTGGACAGGGTGAATATCACAGCAGTATTTCGTTTCCCAATGCTTTTATTAATTTCTTTTTGGTCGTACATTCAGTTGCAAAATGGAATCTGCAAGTGGCCGGAATATCATTACAAATACCGCAGAAATTGCTCTCTGAGAAGTTGCAAATTCCAATTTCGAATCTTTGATTTGACCAAAAATCAGCGGCAAAACACTTAACTTGACTTAAAGCAAAACTTAATGAATAAAAACTTTTGTCGTTTAACAAATGCGCGAACTTATTCAAGGAAAGGACTTAGCTAAAGTCTCTGTTACTCAATACGATAGGCGCAAGTAAACTCCATATATAGAGAGCGAAAGCGAACCAGCTAGAAACAATCTTGACCCAAGCGGCTGGCCAAGTAGAAGTTTGATCTTCAATTGTGATACTAGGATGGTGCCAGTTAGTCAAGGTCATCATAACGTAAAGTGATGCAAGAGCAAAAACTAAATGAAAAAATGCGTAGCTGTAAGACACTTCGTCTTCTTCATCGTCGTACACAGATTGTTTTTTTTGATTGGCTGAATCAGCTGCTGCAGTTTCTTGCTTCGTTGAGCTGCGTAGAGTAGTAAGACGTTCGGCATTACTTGATGAGGATGTGCTTATGCTTGAATAAAGAATGCAAAATATAAATATTACAACGCCTGCAATGCTTTCACCATCCCAAAACTGCGAAGATTTTTCGAAGTCGGTTGCAGACGAATTGGTGAAAGTGGCTATGATTTCGGCAAACCCTGGATTACATTGCAGATCAGGCTCGCTGTTCAATGCCGACCAGGTCAAAAACAAAGCATAAAGAGAAACGACCGAAGCCTGAAGTAAACCACTGCGAGGTTGAGCTTCTTGGACTTTGGGTAACACGGCAAGCACCGAGACAAAAACACACAGAATTAGATTGAAGCTAATGAAAAATTTGTTGAGGGGACACGCAGCGGGTGCATAGTGGACATAAAAAAGCACTACGGCTGTGATGCACATGACAAAGTTAAACAAAACTGCAAAGACCAACAAACAGGTCCAACAATGTGGAGAAACATCTTCTTCCCGACTTTCCAACATGTAATCATTACAACGATAAGCAAAGTCAACTAAAAGTATCAATTGCATGAGAATAAAAATAAAAGAGCCCAGAAAAGCAAAGTAATACCAAGTAACACCAAAGCTACCATGCGGAATATAAAAAGCAGCAACTGTAAGCGCAAGCCAAGCGGCTAATTTGAAAAACCAAAATCCGTTTTGAATTTTGGATCTTGGATCTTTGCTGCTTTCGACCCAAATCATGAGCAACGACATTATTATGAAGAAGATCGTCATTCCAAAACAAATTCGATAAACAGCAAGATAACCTACGGCTAGGTCACAATCGATCTCTGGAGAATCGCAAAAAGAGGGAATTTTCTTTAAACTATTTTTCAGTCCTGGAATGAGCATCATACCAGACACCAACGTTCCAACCAACAAGAACAGAGAGTAGGCAATCCTGGTCGAAGTCGAGGTGCGGCACGATGGGCAAGTGTTACAACACAGCGCACATGGAGCAGTTCCACAGCAGCAAGCAGCTTGAGATACCAAACAGGAAACTACTAAGCCCATAACATTTATTTAATCATCAAAAAGTCTAGTAATAGGTTAAAGAAACATTACGGTAAATCTAGAAGCTTTACAGTTAAAATTGCCTTTTAAACTGCCCAATTAGCTTGCTTCCATGTCCAAAAATCGTGAGATTTTGGCCCCCGAGCTTTGTTTTAGTATCGTGGATTTAAGCTTTATAGGGACTAATTTCGACAAAACCGTGGCCTTTCTTGGATGCAAGTAAAGAGATGGTCTTAATAAGCAAGGGCTTTCGGAAAAAGTGAGCTGACAAAGCCCACTTTGAACTTGCCCCAGGTGTAGAAAGTCGACGTTTTAAGTGGACATGGAAGCAGGCTAAATGTCGCCCTACACTCTGAACAGCAGGCAACAAAACGTTCAAACAACGCAAAGCGCTTGTAGTGAGTATTAAATATTTTAGGCTTTTTGCAGGTTGCTAAAATTTTAAAAAGTTATTCAAGAGTGCTTCTGTGGCAAAGGGCAACAAATTTTGAATTATGGTAATATGCTGATAGCCAAAAAGCAATAGATTGCAAAGACAGTTTTTCGAAAGTTATCAACCTCTTTAATAGTAGTCAGCTTGTGTCTCAAGCGCACATATATTTGAGTCGTGCGAAGAAAATGCTTCATATTTGAAAGAATCCTAATTAGAAACAGAAATATACACCGAAACTTGCCTTAAAAGTGGATCAAAAAGCACGAATATTGCACAAAATGTGAATTTTGAAAAACTTTCTGGGGGGTCATACCCCAGGACCCCTTGGGGTCGTTGTTGTTTTTTACTTTGCTTTAGCCACACGTCAAATCCATGCTTCCAGAACCAACAGAACTGCAGAAGACAGGTGCTTTATAATATATCGCTAAACTCAACTTCTCTCTTGCTCATTCTAAAGGCATTTTCGGTCAACTCTTGTGATCGCTCATGACTATAACATGATGGAACATTACCGGTTTTTAAAAAATTGATATCTCGTTGTCGTTATAAAATACTAAACTCTTAAAGAACTATTAGTTTTTGCCGTAAGCCGAAAGAGTTCACTGGTTCGAGACTTTTTTACAGTTTTCAGTAATATTTGGCTGATTATTTTTTTGAGAACGTGGCATAAAATATCGATTGCCGAAATTTCGGAAAAATATCCCAATCCCCGAAATTCGGCGCTCGCACAAACAGCACGAAATAACCTCCCAGTGACGTACCACACCCGCAGGGGGAGGGGGCTATTTCCTTTTCTTAACGAACCATAATTTGAAGTTGGTATAAAACATTGTTACGAAAATATCGAAGTATTTATTATCCTTGGTTTATCGCAATTTGATTTCCTCTTGAATTTTTTGCTGATACAACTAACCACACGGGAGCATTTCAAATACATTTTGTCTATTAGAGTAACAACATTTTGCTATTTAACGATTGCAAGATATATTTTTCCAGGCTGTTTGTCGGAAAGTTTTTAACAGTAATGGTCCAAATTGTCAACTTTTACAACTACACCCTCTACGCTACGTGATGTTTTGTAAAGCACCCAACCACTAGCGTAGCTGGGACTTTGCAATGGAAGGGCTTGAGAATGCCATCATATTTGACCATGTTGTATACAGAAGCGGATCCAGAAAGTTTTGGTGGAGGGAATGTAATTTTGTATTAGGTTGAATATTAACTAAATGCAAAGACGTTTAGACCCGGAAACGGGCGTAAATAAGCCTTTTGGAAATGCTTCATGTCAGGGGCGTGTAGCGTATTCAGAATTTTTTTTCAGGGAGGGGGCACTAATTTATGTCACTGTTTCAAACGTAGTTTTTTTTGCAGTGTGAACTTTAAGCAACTTAAGTAACAAAAACGACTCTAGGGGGTCCGGGGGCATGCTCCCCTGAAAAAATTTCGGAAAATTTGCATATTGTAATGGCCATTTTAGTGCTTTTTGAACAATTTTTAAGAAAAGCTTGTCATATTTTTGGCCCCTAACTTTGAGCGCTTCACCAATGATGCATTTGTTTGCACAGTTTCGATTATGCGCTCATAAGGCGACTCAGGCATATTGTTATGAAGAGGTTCGAAATTACGCAAAAATTGTTGTTATTCAAAACATTGTTGAAA
Organism: Trididemnum miniatum; assembly: GCA_964006365.1. Lineage (NCBI taxonomy): Eukaryota > Metazoa > Chordata > Ascidiacea > Aplousobranchia > Didemnidae > Trididemnum > Trididemnum miniatum. The sequence continues at coordinate 362,482 of OZ023231.1, read as the reverse complement.
ATGGCTGGTGGGGGGGTGCATACGCATTATACCCCACATCCTCCCTGGTTGTATAATAACAAAAGATGGCCTCAATTTAAGAGAGATGTTTTACACTAAAAATACCGAAGGCAGTTAAGGCACGATTGTTGTAAGGAACAAGTTAAAAGAATGCTTTTTGGTGAAACTGGTAAAACGATATTCAACTGTTGGCGATTTACTTCTTTATATTTTTTTATTTTTTGAGCTACAGTGCATAAATCGTTTTTGCTTGAAATCCTTTAGCCTTTTTTCTACGGAAGGTCTGAGCGGTCTGAGGGCCAAGGGCAGTCGCGTATATAAAAGCCAAGGGCAGTCGCGCGTAAGAGCGGCACTGCCTTGCTAATACAATTGCGTCATTGCTTCATTAAGCATAACGGCAAAGAACAAATTCAGGAAACAATGCTACGTAATTCTTGTTAGTATGACAATTACAAAACTAGATTATCAATGACAAAGTATCTAGCTCTTAATAAATATCAGAAAAAGAAGTATGACGTCATTGTTAGCGATTATTTTGAATAAGTATGTATGACGTCAGGCAGTGTGACGTAAGTATGAAGTAAGTATGACGTCATGCAGACGGAAAGCAATAGTAAGAATTATGCCAAAGAAGTTATGTTATGACGGCAAAGCATAAATTTAGTGTGAGAAAATGTTATGATGTTATTGTAGTCAGTCAAGGGTGGAAACCTAAACCTAAACCTGAAAACCCGGTTTTGAAGAAAATTTTTGAAACCCAAACTGAAACTGACACCTACTCAGCCAAATTTTTGAATACCTAAACTTAAACCGAAACCGTTTTTTCTTGAAACGTCATAACCGAAACTGAAACTAAAACCTGTTCAGAATTTTCTAAGGTTGTGAGTTTTAAAAATCGTCATCACCATGATTACCAGAACAGTTCCTTTAATGCTGAGCGTTAAATAAAAAAGCTGTGGATACTAATTTTTGAGTCTATGGTTTTACCGGACTCGGAATTATACCCAAGTCGACAACTTTTGAAGCAATTGCTCTCCTCACTCGGCCATCTGACTTGCTACTTATCATCGCAATACAACAGAAACGCTAAAAAGTAGAGCACTTAAAAAATCCGCATTCAAAATAAAATAGCTTTCTTGAATGAAACTTAAACCGAAACTGAAACCCAGAAACCGAAGCTGTGCGTAAGCAAAACTGAAACCGAAACTGAAACCTATTTTTCAACAGCCGTGAAACCAAACCAAAACTGAAACCTGACATCTGAGTTTCAACACACCGAAACTGAAACTGACACCCTAACGCCAAGTAGCCAGGTTTCCACCCTTGCAGTCAGTACAAAACTCACGAATGCATACCCCACCAGCTATTTTCGATAATGTTTTTGATGAATACAATTTTTCCATAATTTCGAACCTACTTCTTCGTGTGGGAGCAATGTTGCCATCTTCAGTGTAATGCAATCCTGTAGTTTTTACACTGAAAATGGCATAAGTTTTACCAAAATGATTGGAAACATACTAACTATCACCTGTTTATTAAGATAGTGTAAAGTTGGCAATCTGTGGTTAGGTAAAGGAAAATGACATAGCAGGATAGAAGTTATGTATACGTAGCGAAATAGTGCCTTCCACCGGCACAGCCAGACTAAAAAAAGGGGGGGACAATTTTTTTGATTGAGTTTTAGGTACAGAGGTTTCAGTCAGGTCTATCACTTTAAATTGAAAAATATGAGATTTGATTCCAATGTCGCGCTATAAGCAACTGAAAAGTTTTTTATGCTTGTGCAACAATGGAACTGTTGATGCTCAAGTGTTAATTAAGGTATACTTTTTTAATAACTGAGCTCTGGTTTTTCCAGGAAGTAGCCAAAAATCGTCCGCTTGTTTTCTTGCCGCTTTTCTGCCCGTGTGCAACTGCGCTGGTCCCACTGACTGCTCCACGCTTCGTTTACTGCTATTGCAGGTGGAATGTAAACATGGCTTTCATCGCTCACGTCAACATACTCGAGGGTTTCGACTCCTCGAGCAGTGCTCTCAGACTGCAGCTATCAATCGCACCCCGTGAAACGGATTCTCGCTGAGTTTTGAATCTTGAGTTAGGATCTACACTGAAGCAGTTAGCGTAGCAGACGATGGCTTGCTTCATCTATGCATTAAATTTTTTTTTTTTCTAAGAAGAAAGCAATCTCCTTATAGGGAAAATATGTGATCCTTAGTTCCTTATTCTCAAAATCCTCAGTTCCTTATTTGAGGACGAGGGACTTGTCTCTCAAAATATATGTTCCCTATAAGCTACAGTAGAAGATTGCTTTGTTCTTGAAAGAAATATTTGACGGATTCTCACCAATGCGCTTATTTTGCGATGCAGTTAGGCAATACTATATCAAATTTTACTGTGATGTAACAATGTAGTTGGAAGTAGTTTTAATTCGAGAGAAGCGTAATTTGTTAGCATCAACTCAACTTTTATTTACCATGACGCAAAATAGCGCAGGAGGGAAGAAGCGAAAGACCAATTGGTCATCTAAGTCTGCTGCTCCCGAATGCAACAACTTACGACATGATATAAAGCGTATTACACACAGGTTTAAAACAACACAGTGGGCCCACCTTCCAACGATATTCTGGAATTACCAAAGTAAGATACCGGCATCTGTGAGTCGGAATATTAAAATTATCGAAAAAGAAAAAAAAGAATAATAATAATAATAGTGAGCAATTAATACGTAAATTGAAAGTCCAGCAAGCGATCAACAAGTAATCGGTTGAGATGGCGTGGACCACCCAATATATATCAACATTCAACAATTAGACCTGAAGAAGAGGATTGCAATATGAGCTGATATAGCCTCCGACCCAACAAGAGGAAGTCGTCATGACTTCCTGTCCAGTAGGCCAGGAAGGACATTGCTTTTTTAGTTATTGTCGTAGGTAGCGTCTTCGAGGATGCTCCCACAATAATCGTTAATCAAATATTATTTAGACGCAGACTGCAATCTTGATGATTTAATCGCAATGTATGCTGATGAGCGAAAACTTCCAGCTGCCGTAAAAACAGAGGTCAACAGTTGGAACTTGAAGTGGACAGACAGAACCGATAATTTGCCCTCACATTTATCAACATCTTTGCTATATGCTGACGCAAAGTTTTATCCAAACATTCGTGTCTTGCTAAAAGTAAAGATAAACCGGAGCTTTTGGTTATTTCGTAGATGTTGCATTATTGTATAAAAATTGTTGTCAAATTTTAAATTCTTTATTATAAGCGCATTGTTGATTGCATTAGTGTTAAAAGATAGATGACCTGAGTCCTACAAAAACAACTCACGTCCACTATATTCCCATATGGCATTTGGCAAACAAGAAAAGCGTGAAGCTTTTGTTATCCACAAGTCTTATTAAATTAAAAGTTGTTTTTGCCCACTTTTTATATTGATCACTTCAAGGTGTTGTTGTATAATCATGTTGACTCTTCCCGTAACTACTGCAAGTGCCGAGCGACCAATTTCGCAGCTTCGTCGACTGAAGAGATACTTGCGCAGTGCCATGGGAGAAGAACGAGTAAATGGTCCTTCTTTGCTAAATGTACACAGGAAAGTGAAGCTAAATGTTGGCCATATTGTTGACATTTTTGCGAGGCAAAACCTCGACGACTTAACCTTGTTATCTGAAACTGCAATGCACATTTTTTTGTAACCCTAAGGGGGCCTAAACCTTCAAAACATATGCGTTTTCGGATATTTTTATCTGAACGAATTTTTTTAATGTATTTGCATGACTCTCATGTTTTTAAAAACTTTTAATCTTGAGATATTGAGAAATTCGTGAGATTGAATTTTCTGCAAGCTTTTTCTTTCGAAACTCATCGTGGAAACTGAGAAGGCTGTAAGTTGCGGAGTAGAGAAAAAATTGTCACGGATTCAAAACGAATCAAAAATTGTAAAAAAAAACGAATGCATCTGTAAAACTAAACTAATTTTAAAATCGAAAGTTTTCTTCATGAGAAAGAAAAAAAATAGGACTATCTTTTAGGCCAAAGCTGAAAACGAAGCTTTAGGCTCTCTTTAACATGACATATGCTATGCCTCAGAATTTTTGAACGTGAGCCACAGTGGTGTAGCGAGAAATTTCAAAAGGGGGGGGGGGGGCACAATTTTCACATTTTTTCAAGCGCTTTATTTTTTCGGCAGATAAAATTTAAAGCTGATTGAGTAACAAGAAAGGCTCTAGGGGGGTCCGGGGCAGTGGTGGTCTTAGGAATGTGCGAACTGTGCGGTCGCACAGGCCCCCCTAATAGAGAAGGCCTCCCTCAAAAAGAATCATCGCATTAACTGTGAAAAAACTTTTTTATATGAACTTGAACCACATCCACAAAACTATTTTTAGTCATGAAGTGTCTATTTAACCGAAATTCGGCTCCCCTGCTTTGATTTTCAAACTTCGGAAATCGTTTTCCTGCTACCAAACCATGCCTTTCGCACCAGAAGAACCGAAAAACAGTTGAATGCGTGAGTGCGGCTGATGAACTGTTTTTCGGTGATGGTTTTGAGTGAGCTGAAGAACGGTTCCGCTGCTGCGAAACTGCAACTAAGGCAACCAAAAATTATGCCCAAATATGGCAAAATTTTCAATTATCGAACTTTGAAAATCATGGTTGCGTAACCGTTTTTCGGTAAAAAAGAAGCTTCCTCTTCGTTATTCTCAATCACAAAAAGCTACTTTTTCAATCCCCAATTACAAAAAGCTACTTTCGCTGTAAATACTTTCACTGTAAATACGCAGCCACCCCCCCAAAAAAAAAGAGAATTGACACATAAACTTAAAAAAAAACACTTTTTTTGCAAACTTGAACCATATACATCATTAAAATTAGTTTCAGTTCTCCTGAATAGGAGAACCCCTTTGCCTCCTTTGGAAATAAAGCCCCCCCTTCAAAAAAATCCCCTTTAGAATAAGGCCTCCCCTCAAAAAGAATCAATGCGGAAACTTCAAAAAAACACTTCTGTTTTCGGTAACTTGAACCAAACCATTAAAATTCCAAATTTAAGCTCCCCTAAAAAGAACCTTCATTTTAATAAGACTTTTTGCATTGGTGCACAGCACCCTCAAAAGAATCCGCTTTGAAAATAAGGCCCCCCTCAAAAAATCAATGCGGAAACTCTAACTCAACATTTCTCTTGAATATTCTTAATCTGGAACCAAACCATTGTAATTGATTTTGGTTATTGCAAATTCAAGCTCCCCTAAAAAAATTTTCATTTTAAAACTTTTTGCAGTGAAGCACAACACCCTAAAAAAAATCCACTTTGATAATAAGCCCCCCCTCAAAAAGAATCAATGCGTAAACTCAAAAAAAAAACTTTTTTTTATGGTAACTTGAACCAACCCATTAAAATTGATTTTAATTATCTCAAATTTAAGCTTCCCTAAAAAGAATCTTCATATTAAAAAAATTTGGCATTGAAACACAGTAAACAATTTGACTGAACCATTTTTTTTTATCTGTAATCGAAGCTGAACCACCTCAAAGAGAAACTTGGCAATTTGTCACTAGCAGATGCAGCAATATTTCTAGTCTGTCTCTTGAGCTGTAGACTCGGGTTTGATTCCGAGTCGGGTCAAACCAATGACATTAAAACTGGTATTCACAGCTTCTCTGCTTGACGCTCAGCATTAAAGGGACAGTGTGGAAAACAAGCCGGCAAGTTTACTTGTTGTGCCGTTGGGAAAGGCACTTAGCGGGATTCCCCCATCTTGGTGTGGTAGACAGATGGCTGGCAACTCCTAAGGGAGCTCGTATAGCGCTTTGATCGCTCTCTAGTGATAGGAGGATAAATATGCAACTAACTAACTAACTATGTAAGTTGATGTTAAAATCAATCAATGCGATTATATCAAAACTGATTTACCGTTAATATAGCCAAGTACCGTAGTTCGTGGTTTACTCAAGCTACAAATATTGCATACATAGCCTACAGTAGAATAAGCGAATCATTCCAGGGGAGGTATACTGTTCAACTTTTGTGCACTTAGCGCCATGTGTTACTTAATGAACAAACAAAGCAACAAAGATTGAGCAGTATACCGCCCCAGGCCTCTAATTTTTCCTGAGTTTTGAGAGATTTTTGATGAACCCTTGTTATAGCCCACCAATTACTGGCAACAAATGATGTTCTTACATTACATGCATTAAATGAGTTTGCTCGATTGATTGGTGCTTCTCCAGTAACTTCCTATGAAATGCCTATTATAACGTGCTTTAGTACACACTACAGCAAACTTGGAATTTGGATCCCAAAAGGCCTCCCCTATAATTGTCGCACTTTGCACAGCCCCCCCCCCCCCTTTGTCTAAGACCACCGCTGGTCCGGGGTATGCTCCCCCGGAAAAATTTTGAAAACTTACATGCTGTAATCGCTATGTTAGTGCTTTTTGAAAAATTTCTGACAAATTTTGTGTAAATTTTTTGACCCTAATTCTGATGTATTTTGTTCGCCAAAATGATGCATTTTGTTCGCACATTTTCGATTACGCGTGCTTACGGCGTAAGGCTTATCGCTATCGAAGAGGTTCGAAATTATGGAAAAACTGCATAAACATTTTTGAAAATGGCTGGTGGGAAGATGCATACCCCTCCCCCTACCCCCCTGGATCCGCCCCTGACCGTAAGCCACAGAAACCATCAAAAGAGTCTGGCATATTTTAGTCACTTGGCACCATTAGTTTTGTTCTTTTTTACTAACAGGCATAGTCAAAATGGGGGGGATAGCACAATGCCTCCCCCTCCCTAAATACGCTCCTGGTAAGCCATCACGGACGTGTTCGTTAGATTGATATTTTTCTGGCTCTGATTTTCGCTACATCTGGTAGCGAACGCTTTGGGTCATCAATTCTTTTTATTAGGCCCACCTAAATGAAGTTACAGTCAGCCACTCAATGTGGTCAGTAGAGTTATGGTTTGCAGAGCTTCTTTGTTTCACTTTTTTACGAAACTCAGACGTTAAAAGGTGTCAATCGACGCAATTAAATTGATCACATAATTTTGTTGCTGACTACCAAAAACGTATGTAATCTCCATCCAGTATTTCATATTTGCAAGCGTTAAGATAATCTTGCTAGAGTACTTGCACCAACGCAAGTGTTAAGGCGGTATATAAATATGTCATTGTTATTATTATTTTACCATAGCTCATTGCTGGTGCTTCGCCATTGGGCAGATGGGCAATACCCAGGGTCTCAGCTAACTCTAGCTACGCCTCTGGGGTTGCTCAACTTGGTGCAAAATTGGTCGAAAAAAAAACAACGCGTAAAAAATGTCAAAGCTTGGTGCTCCCCTCCTTCCTAAAAAATTCTGAAAACGGAAACATTTTCAAAGGGCTCATTTACGCCTTTTTTCCGGGTTTAAACGTCTAAGGTCTCTGTATCTAGTCAACGTTCAACTTAATTCAAAACTGCATCCATCTCACCACAATTTTCTGGATCTGCTTCTGGACTGCAGTTTCACTTACTAATTTAAAAATTGGCGGTCTTTCAAAATTGCGCATTGGTTCCTTACATTCATTCATTATTTGATAGTTTTACCACAACTTAACATGCGCAGCAAAAGTTAAACACAAGAATATTAATGCATAAGTACGCAGCTTCTTTTACCAGTTTCATAAAGTTGCCATATACAAAAAGTTGCATATACAAGTTGTAGCGAGGATAGAGTGATACGACCATACGGTCTACAAGTCTACTGTCCTCCTCACTTCTCCAAAACAACTTGTTGAAATGTCAGCATTTTTTCATTAATTAAAAAACAAAAACCGTAAAGAAAAAACTAAAAAAAATATTAATAATAAATAAAATGAATAAATGAACAGAAACAAAATAAAAAGTACAAGAAACACACAAGTATGCAATAAGCAATCAGAGTACAATCAGAGTCCTTAAGCCAAACCTAAACCTTAAAAAAACACTGACCGCGGCTCAGCGAGTATAACAAAGATTTGATTTTTTGTGATAAAAATACGGCTGAAAAGCTAAAATCGGCTGGCCGGTCTATGGTAGATTTATTAAGCGGATTCCATTTATTAAGCGGATTTATAAGGTTTGTAATGGCTGATTGATTGTTACATTTACTTGTTTTAATATGTACTTGAATAAACTTCGTTTGTCTGAGCAGGTTAGCCATAAAACGAGTTAAGTTAAACCAGCGATTTCTAAAGTAGGGGGGGAGCAAAGCTAATGACCAGATTTCCTTCGCCTACAAGACTACAACCCATATTTAGCCTGACCACATGTGACATGTCCAATTTATGTGGGCTTCAGACACACGGTTCTTGTTTCTGTTCCCCCCCACCCCACAAACAAAATTTTAAAGAAAACACATTCATGCAGAAGTAATATTGTAGAAATAAACGCGTAAATTAGGCCCCCCAGGGCCCCTCCTGAAAAAAACACGAGGAGGCTAGCCCCCCTACCCGCTTCCGCCACCTATGGCTTGAGCCGCAGGTGTGAGGTCGTGAACCTGTTGGCAAGTATAGACTTTCCAATAATTTACAACCAATCTGTGACGCCACGCAGTTAGCAGGGCCGGATCCAGGGGGGATGTGGGGGATGCATCTACCCCACCAGCCATTTTCAATAATGCTTTGGATGAATAAAAATATTCCGTAATTTCTAACCTCTTCATAACAATATATCTGAGTCGTTTTAAGCACGCATAATCGAAACTGTGCGAACAAGATGCATCATATTTGTTGAAGCACTTAAAATTGGGAGCCAAAAACATCAACAAAATTTGCCTGAAAATTATTCAAAAAGCATTAAAATGGCCATTACAGTATGCAAATTTTGTTACTTTAGTTGCTTAAAGTTAACTTTGCCGAAAAAAAACTACGCTTGAAGAAGTAACGAAATTTGGAGCCCCTTCCCTGATAAAAAATTTCTCAATACGCCCCTGACATAAAACAATTTTAAAGGGCTTATATACGCCCGTTTCCGGGTCGAAACGTCTTAATGTCTCTGTGTTTACTTAACATTCAACCTAATTCAAAATTACACCCCTACCCCACCAAAACTTTCTGGATCCGCCCCTGGCAGTTAGTTGTTACAGCAAGTTGGGCTAACCGTCAAATTCAGCGGAGAAACGAAATGAACAAAGATTTATTGTGATTAAAGAAAGCAGTTTTTCATGAAACTGCTGACGGTTAGTTTTGCTCTCATTGCAAACTGATTGTTGGCATTTTAAGTGTCGAATTTTATACTGTTAATAGTTCAAAGCAAATCTTGCCAAAGCTTCAGCTAACATTAGTAGTACTAAGTTTTTCCTTTTTTCTACTCTGACCTTGGGTAGTATTACAGTATATTTGTCACTCTACATTTAGTGTTAGCCAAACTGTAATACTTTAAGTTTTTTGTTATTTTGCCAAGCTCTTTTGATCTGAATTTCCGTCAGGAAAGAGCACCATAGAAATGTATTATTATTAACTGGCCCGGTTATACCGGTACTTATGCAGTTACAGGCCAAAGATAGCACCGGCAATTACCAGCTAAGCAGGCTAGGTCTGCAAAGATTTTAGTTTATAAAAATACCGATCATACCAAACACTGCAAAGAACCGAAACACCGCAAAGGACGACAAAGGATCTCAAACTGATGTACTAAACTCCGCAAAGTATGACAAAGGACCTTAAATTGATCTACTAAACACCGCAAAGAACAACAAAGAACTTGGAATCATACCACAACAAAGAACTACAAAGGACTTTAAATTAGGGTTAGGCTAGGGTTAGGTTAGGGCTAGGGTTAGATCAGAGTTTGGGTTTTAGGGTCCTTTGTTGTACTTCGCGGTGTTTCAGTCCTTTACGGTGTTCAGTAGGACCCTAAAAATACTTACCAGTTTCAAATGAAGACTATAGTCTGGAATTATTTTTAAAATAAAAACCTTAAGGTAAACTGAACTCGCAAAAAAGCAGCTAGCAACTGACAAGATACCTTTAACTTATCAAACTCATCTCACTGTTACTGCAGTCAGTCTCAGCAGGAGCAGCAGCCTATTAGTCACGTAACAATGTCGTTTCTTGTTGAGGAATGCAATGGCAGTGATGGCGAACCTTTTTCAGTGGTGGGTCAAATTTAAGGTTGTAGACCAAAAAAAGAAAAAAAAGGGTCACGGATGTAATAATATTAACGAGGGGCTTGAACCCAAGTTCTGCCGAAATCTGTGCAAAGAGCAAAAACAAAGATCTTCACCTCAGAAATAGGCTACCCAGCTTCCCGCCTTCAATGCCACAGTATGGAAAAATAAACTTTTCTTTACTACGTTATTGTTCGTTACCGTTTCTTCGTAAAATTTTCCAAACTGAGTCACTTGGTGACCCGCGGGTCAGTGGTTCGCCATCCCTGCTCTATGACTATGCACATCGCCATTCGTTTCTGCTCTAGATTTCTCGGTCTCACAGTCTACGTTGACGTGATATCGATCTGATGTAGCTTTTTTTGTCACGCGAAGTAGGCTAATAAGCTACCCTGTCCATATGTTCAATTTCGGTGGGCTTCATGCCAAACGTTTTTTGGTCATGCTTCATTGCGCCTTTTGACGTCCACAATAAAACATTCTGATTCTGAAATTAAACAGTTATTTTAATAAACCGTAATAAACAAATAAAGAGTAGGCTATTATGATTTCATTGATGCAACAAAGAATGGATCATTATGATGTTTTCCGGCATGTCTTGATATATTGAATCAAAGCAATTGCAATCATGGTTGCCAATTTGGATTATTTTCATCTAAATTTAGATGTTTTTGTATCAACCTAGAGGTAAAATTACACTATCTAGATCTGCGCTCTTCAACAGGGGTTCCGCGCAACATGCAGTGGGGTTCCGTGAGTTTTAAGGGTTCCGTGGGGATTCCTCGATGATCCATCATTTTTAAAAGAATAGATTTCGTGCGTAATTCTGAATTTTTTGCATCACCGTGCCGCATTCATACGATACTTAAGCAAGTGGTTGTGATATTTGTTGCGTCATTTATAGTTCATTGCCATACCATTAACTACAATGTTGTTGTTGCATCACAGTTGTGCGATGTAGTTGATCACAGCTGCTGCAGCCTGCTGTTGAAGTAGGAGTAGAGTAACCAGAGCTTTTATTGAGGGTTTTTTGGGAATAGTGTATTAGTACTCGTAAAAACAGTGTCTGATAATAGCGTACACGTAAAAACATTCTCTAACCCAGGGCTGGGCTAAGTACCGCCTGCGGTCCGCGAGACCATTTTATGCGGCCCGCAGGCACTTACAGAAATATAAACTCATAACGTGAAACAAGCCGAAGACCTTAATTTTTACTCCATACTGATATAGAGTGGAATAAAGGACATGTGCGGACGTGATGACTTTTTTTTGCTCTTCACCTGATTTTAGGCGGAAAATTGGACATCTGTGGACGTGCGGCCCTCGACTTCAAAGTTTTTTTCCAATGCGGCCCTTCGTGTGAAAAGTTTGCTCATCCTTGGTTTAACCAAATTATTATTGTTTAGTCAAGTCAAATGAAGCAAAACAGCATGTTTTCGTTAGTGAAACAAAAAAATATAAATGCAAAAACAACAGAGTCATTAAATTTCTGACTGTGTAGTTTTTGTAATAACTACTTGTTTGTTAAAGTGTCTAATTAGCCTATTTTGAAATAACAAAGTAGGCTTAATGATCTCCTTTGGCCCACAAACAATTCATGACTTCTTAATTTTTCTTGGTGGGGTTCCGTGACAAACGCCAAAGTACATTAGGGATTCCTCGCTGTTTAAAAAGTTGAAGAGGACTGATCTAGATGTTACGGATTTTTTTGAATTACAGCAAAAAAAACTAGATATTTTTTGGATGTTTCTATTCAAGTATCAAAAATTGAAGGCTAATTTCTATTTCTTGTACGTGTTTGCCTGCTTTCATTTATTTATTTATTTAGTAGCATATTTATCCTCCTATCACGAGAGAGCGATCAAAGCGCTATACGAGCTCGCTTAGGAGTTGCCAGCCATCTGTCTACCACATCAAGATGGGCGAATCCCGTTAAGTGCCTTTCCCAATGGCACAACAAGTAAACTTGCCGGCTTGTTTTCCACGCTGTCCCTTCAATGCTGAGCGTCAAGCAAGGAAGCTGTGACTACCAATGTTAAAGTCCTTGGTTTGACCCGACTCGAAATCAAACCCGAGTCTACAGCTCAAGAGACAGACGCTCTATACCTCTCGGCCATCTGCGCTGTTTTAAAAACTTCTTTTGCAATGTGACGCATATCCTTCGTAAAATACTCAATTCTCATTAATAACAATTGTGGACATTTCTTATTTTCATTTTTGTTGTTTGCTTTAAATTAATCAAACATTCATCAGCTTTACGTTCTAAAGGTATAGGGTTCAGCAATCTCGCTATTCTTGCTTGCAAGTGCAAATAGTGCTTCCTGTTTTTTCCGTTATATTATTCATCGACTAGATGCACGTGAAGCGTAGTAGTAAATTAGTAATTCTGTTATTCATTCACTGTCATTTTATTCCTGTAAATTGTAAAAAAAAAACTATGTACGTAAGATCGTAATTTTTACGGTTATGTTTTTTTCATCCCTTTCCGTTTTAAGTAAATAATAACTTTTTGTTTGGTTTCCTTCTGACACTATTACAGCAGTTTTCACTTTCATCTGAGTTGTTTTCTGCGCTGTCCAGGGCTCACCTTTAGATCACTTTGCAAGATTGCTCGGAATTCTAGGTTTATTATCTATAAATTTCGCTCTTCGTATCGATCATAAGGTGGGCACTGACAGCGTAGTTGCTTAGGGTCGAATGCACCAACGTTGGTTAACCCACGGTCAGAGATGAGCATGATGTTGATCTTCAAGATCATGATGCTTTGGTGATCTTGATCTTCAAGATCATGATGCTTTGGTGATCTTGATCTTCAAGATCATGATGCTTTGGTGATCTTGATCTTAAGATCAAGATCGTGATCTGATCTTGATGTTCAAGATCATGATGCTTTGGTGATCTTGATCTTAAGATCAAGATCGTGATCTGATCTTGAGATTGTGATCTGATCTTGATCTTCAAGATCATGATGCTTTGGTAATCTTGATCTTCAAGATCACCATGTGCAGTAAACATTTCTATTGAAGGTAGACAGCAGTCTCAGGTATAGCCATCATATTTTATAGGCAGTTTCATATTATCATTTGTTAAATGGAATGGAACAGAAATTAAGGAGTCTACTTCGCACGTCTTACTCAACAGTAACTGGCATGTGGTCATAGATTGTACACTTAGGGTAGCAACTTAATTTGTTTTTTTACAAGTTTTCACGAAATGTTTTTCGTGAAAAAGAAGCGCGAAAAACCCACGTGTCTGTCTTGTAGCTCAGTGCTCCGCAACCTTTTCTTACTCACGGCACACTAAAACCATGTCCAAATTTTCGCGGCACACCTCAGCAAAAAAGAGCTGAAAATTTACACATCAAATCACTGTAACTACACCAACGTTATCAGCAGTTCAATGGGATGCTTGGGGTTGTCGTAACGAGCTCAATTGCTGTATGTTGGGCTGTATCAAATGGCAACTCGAAGTTCAAGATTAGGCAAAAAACTGAATATAAATTTAGTTCCTACTGCAAATATGGCCTACAGCCTATGGTACCAGCTGCTTTTACAACCTAGGTTGCTTGCGATTCCTACGACAAAGTAGAAAAATTTTGTCGCAAGCGTCGTAGAACTCACTTCTTTTCACTTGCGATGACCGCAGCCACTTCAGTCGCATTCAGTGTGCATAGATAGCGCGATTTGTCGCTGGAATCGCATCGCACGATTATTGCGTAAGAAGATCGCAGCAGTGGGCATTGGCAGTCGCAGGACTTGACGCAAACGTGATCGCAATGGTCGTGGCGCATCGCAACGAGCTCAGTGTGTAGCCGCCTTAACGTTGTTCAAGGTTACTCGCACTTCAAAATTAAGCAAAGTTAGTTGTAATATCAGCTTCCAGCTGCGTGAGAAGAAAAATCAAACAAAAGCGGTTTCCTGAGGTTAGTCAAAGGTTAGCAAAACGGGATCGACGCGGCGAGCGAAAGATGGAATTTTTTATGTTTATACTTCCAAGACTAACTGAATAATTCGTAATTGGCAATAAAACGCTCCTTATCATCAAGAATGCGGGGAAATCTAGATACATTCAAGAAAAAGGTGCGGTTGCTAACAACAATAATCTGTTGTACAACGTGCGGGTCTCTTGGTAGTTATGCAATACGAGAAAAATGTGGAGATTAATTAAAGTGATGATAATCCTTACGTTACTAAGCGAAACTTGAAAAAGATCTTTGAGACTGATCGGTGCAATTCTGAAATAAATCGGGAAACCATATACACTCTTTTCATTTTCTTTGTTTTTCAGTTTGGTGGTTCAAAATATATTTATTCCGCGGCACACCTAGGATCGCCTCGCGGCACACTAGTTTGCCGCGGCACACCGGTTGCGGAGCACTGTTGTAGCTCAATGGAATAAGGAGTTCGGCTTTGAGTGCAAAGGTTTGTAGATCGTAATGGCCGTTTTAACTCCATCAATTTGTTAATCTCAGGAACACCGGTACTGTAGCATATATATAAGGTTATGCACTGCAGCATAGTGAAACTGTGGCAATGGATGGAAAGATGTTTTTCAGATTAATGGAACTTCAGTTCAATCATGTTTTTGTAACCTCAAAATGTCCTAATGAGCTACTAATCAGAGTTGTCAGTCAGGGACATGTTGTAGGCTTACACAAAAAAATATAATAATCAGTAACAAGATTAATTCATCATTTAAACAACACTGTAAAAAGTAAAACTTTCAATCCTCATAATGTGTTAAATTATGTTCATATACAGGTTGGAGCGATTGGTTTGCTGCTGTAGGTCTATACGTTAGATTAAAGCTACGCAATTACATTGGTTATTACTAACTTGTCGACCAATATCTATTTACTACGCTGTATGATAAGTGATCTTGATCTTAAGATCACGATCTTGATCTTCAAGATCACATTGTTGCGATGATCTTGATCTTGCCCATCTCTGCCACGGTTAACTTAACCGCAGGTTAAATCAAAGGTTAACTTGATTTTGGTATGCACCAACTTTTAACGCTTGGTTAAATTCCTGAATTTAACCCAAAAGTTCACCCATCGAGGTAGCTGGGTTAACTCGCGCTGGACATGCAAAAACACATTTTTTAGGCTAGCCAATAGACTGCTGGGTATGCGGGTAATTATGTGTTGTATTAACAATCAACCATAAACGATTGTATGCTTGAGTGGAATGGATTTTTGTGTAGTTTCAGAGTGTAAGAGTTTAGGTCGGTTACGGTAGCCTTCTGTTACCATCCAACCGTTAGTGGCTTAGGCTGTCATTTCAAAGACATTAGTTAATTGATAGGCTATTGGGAATTTCGTAGGCTAGTAGACGTAACAGAAACTAATTACCTCGAGTAGCGTAATTGGCGGCTGAAAGTAGCTAACCCGCATGTCGGAAATAACGTCTTCTACTCTGCTATAAGCTGTTGTACGTAACTTGCTCATCATGAACCTAGTGTACCAAAAGTCTAAATCAAGGCACATAGCACGAATTTTGTAGAGCTCTAGGGTTGAAAATATGCCAAAATGATTTGCTTTAGTAACCTAGCGCTGTTCCTCTTTCCATAGGCTTATTTGCAACGCGATGAACCCAAGTGTTAACAGCTACAGTGCTAGTCCAGGTTTGTATGAAAATAAAGTTGATCTTAACAATAGTGATTGCTGGCTCTGGCTCCAGTCATTGAGCTCTCTGCTGTTCGTACTACAGACCGCCGATACAGTATGAAAATACATGGACACTAAACTAGCGCATAACGTAAATTAGCAAATAAGTAGATTATAATGAGCAGAAAAAGACAGTTGTTACGCAATAATAAGAGTTGTCTTCCGCCTTCTGCTAATCTAACAATGATTAGCAAATTAGCCTGTGGCTCCGTTCAATGTCCTTCAACACCTACATCGTGACTCAGCAATTTTTTGCGCAAAACCTCGGTTAGCTAACCACAACCTCGGAATAGTTGGTGTATACCGGTTGACTTCAACCAAGAGCTAGTGGTTAACTAACCGCGGTTAAGACTTAACCGGTGATCAAGTTAACCAACGTTGGTGCATTCGACCCTTAGCGTCAATCTGTCTGTTGATTTCGTTTTTTTGCTTTTGTTTGTTCGCTTCTGCTTTTGTTTTCAGGTGTCATGGCCATGCGTAGTTGCTTTCCTCTTCTCTCTTAGTCGATTTTTTCTTTTCGCATGTTTTAACGGTCTTTTCCGTTGCGTCGTGTCTTCCTTTTCTTGAGTTTTTTCTTTCTCTGAAACGCTGTCGCTCTGTGCTATATTCGTGCTTCAAGAATAAAAGAATTGATTGATAGGCCAGCCTAAGCCTAAATTTGAGACACCAAAAATAATTCTAACGATTTAACAGAAATTTAAAAAGCAACGTATTCTCTTTATTTTTACTTCAAAATAAAATTACACGTGTACCCCGCAGTCTTACCCCCAAAACAATCTCTATCTTCTAATTCAGCTCGACTTAACCAGGAATTGACCCAGCTATTACCGTGAGTTAACTTTTTGGTTAAATTCAACAGTTTTAACCAACGGTTAGCTTTGGTGCAATGGTGCTTAACCTTGTGGTCAACTTAACCGAGAGTTAGCAAGTTAGCCGTTGGTGCATTCCATCCTTAGATGATAAAGTTACTACCCCATGCTTACCGTCTTCTAAAGACCTTCTCGATGGCTGAGTGAAGTGGCAGACTCTTGAATCGAGTTTCAACCACGACTAAAAAATTGAAATTCATGTCTTTCTTGTTTAAAGTTAATTAAAATTCCCGAAAGAATCTTTTCAGGTGGTATCCTCTTTTCAGCATTCATTCATTTATTGACGGACCGGTATCAAGTCAGTACAAAATTTCAACAATGCCAACAAAAAAATCAATGTAGCGTAAACGTTGATACAAAGACACGCTAGGAGACCATAAAAGAGCAAAAGCTCACCGAGTCATGGCCACCCATTGTTATTCTACCACATTTGTCTGACTCTCGTTTTATTAGTAAAGCTTATTAGCAAAAATTAAAAAAATAAAAGCTTATTAGCAAAGCTTATTAGACTTCGCATTTCTTGCTGGAATCGTTGAAGAACGAAGTCAATGAAAAGACTCCAAGCTAATAAGACAAAAAACCCAAAAAACCATCACAACATAATCTTTTTTTTTTTCTAGGCTGACCTTTCCTTTGTAAAAAGTAAAGGAACCCTCAAAATGTTTATGGGCAACTCAAAATGTTTGTGGGCAAAAGTTAAATGGACGGCTATTTCAGTTTCTTGAACTTTTTTTTTCTTGGGGGGGGGGGGGCTGGAGGGGAGAGGATCTAAGGTTGTTTGTTGTATTGACCCATCTTAATATCTATACTATTATATTCACTTCAGCACATAGAGTTTAACTCATTCTTTTTTTTAGACCCATTTTTCCTTGGGGGGCAGCAGTTCGAGTTGGAGCCTCCAAGCTTCTCGATCCTCTGCAACAAAGGATAGATGCTCTGCTGGGATGCCAAGGCGAGACCAACTAAGATCGACGTAATCTCGCCATCGAGTTCTCGGACAGCCTTTAGGCCTTCGACCAATCGGTGTTGAACAGAGCAGTTTTTTGGCTGTTCTTTCCTGGACATTCGTGTCACATATCCATACCAACGCAGTTGCGATCTTTCTAGTCGGAGAAGCAATGGTTCGATGTTTAGAGATTCACGAATATTTGCACTTTTAACCTTGTTCAACAAGGTTAAACCGCTAATTCTTCGCAAGAATCCAATTTCGACTGCTTGAACTCGAGACCTCACTTTCTCATTCATGATCCAACACTCATAGCCATAAGGCAAAATAGGAACATTGACCGATCTGAAAATGGATAGCTTTACCTTGGTGCAAAGCTCCCGTTTCAGTACCACAGATCGGTGGAGTTGGCGCATTAATTAAGAAGTTAAAATTCGACAGTCTGTTTCATCCGGTAGGATATGTCAGGGGTATCTAAGAAATAACAAAAATTTCCTAGTACAACTGTCAAAAAACCTGTTTTGATTCTGTTTTGCACTCATCTGAGCTCAAACACGCAGTGCATTTACTGTTGCGGAATGCAGTGCTGGTGTTACGTCATATGAAAAACATTACGTCATTGGAAGGAGATTATCGGCGAAAGAACGCGCGGGGTCGAAAATCAGTGGATAGTAGCGAGTTTAAATTTTTTAAATGGCTGAAAGCGGCGAGTAATAAAATCATTAATTGAAACACCAAATCCAGTAAAAACAGTGAAACTAAATAAAAAATAAATACAGATCAGTTTGTAACTCTTTAGGTTCCGCAATTTAAACCTGCTTCCGCAACGGTTGCTGGGCTCAAGGTTCCATATGATGATGGGGTTGGAACTGGAACCGAATCTATTCTATTATATTATTCTTTGTACCACGAGCCTATTTAGGGGGGGCATTGTGCCATTCCCCTCCCCTTTTGACTCTGCCTTTTAGTAAAAAGGAACAAAGCTAATGATGCCAAGTGACTAAAACATGCCAGACTCTTTTAATGGTTTCTGTAGATTATGGCCAGGGGCGGATTCAGGGGGTAGGATTAGGGGTATGCATCTTCCGACCAGCCATTTTCAAGAATGTTTTTGATTATAGGCCTACAATTTTTCCATAATTTCGGACCTCTTCGATAGCAAGAAGCCTTACTTAAGCACAATTAATCGAAAAATATGTGGGAACAAAATGCACCATAGGCCTATTTGGCGAAGCACTCAGAATGAGGGTCAAAAATTTCAACAAAGTTTGCTTGCAAATTATTCAAAAAGCACTAAGATAGCCATTACAGCATATAAATTTTTCCGGGTGAGCATGCCCCCGGATCCCCTAGAGCCTTTCTTGTTTCTCAGCAATCAGCTTCAAATTGGTTATGCTGAAAAAAATACGCTTGAAAAAAATATGGAAATCATGCCCCCTCCTTTTTTTTTAAATTTATCGCTACGCCACTGGTTCGTCCCCGTAACGCTTGACACCCTTCTCAAAGAAAATAACACGAGATTTTCTCTCGAAAGCAAGTTTTTTATTCAAACAATTTTGGATTTTTTTTGTTACAGTTTTGATTCTGTTCGGACTTTTCAAAAGAAATTTTGCGATCCTTCGGAAAGATTTTCCTGTGAAAGTTTCTCTTCATATTTTGCAAAGTCAAGATTTTTAGCTTGGGAGAAACCTTCAAGCAAAACAAAAGAATTGGTTACCTAGTTTCTCAGCCACCAAAAACTTTTTCACCCAAAGCAACTCACCAACTCTGCTGCTGGGAGGCAACCAATCCGCAGCATCAAGAGGTTTTCCGAAGCAAAAACCGATTAGAGCTTCGCCGAATGCACAGAGAGACTCTGCAATAACGACTGAAATTACACCACCGACCGCAACTGACATTGTCCTAAAAAGTGTAAACTTTTTATTAATCGACACCGGTTAACATTTTTTAAAATAATTTTTGTTGTTTTCATAAAATTAATTGTGTTTGGATGATTCGACCCTGCTGATTCCAAATCTGCACTCGAAATCTCTATGACGTCACAATTTGTCGCAAAAATTATATGAAATATTTTCACCAGTGCATATAGATTACACGTAAATTATTGAACATCATTTAGCTTCTGCCTTCATTGACCCAGTTTTAAGGTCAAGCACGTAGTTTCGCTTTCTTGGCAGGTGGCATGAATCACCTGTTTCGCGTGCTAACTGATGGCCATCACGTCTTAATAGCAAGCAATAGTCCACCATTATTGAGCAGTCCCACCATCCCTGGTACCTTCTTTCCCTTGTTTTATCTGTTCCAATGAAATCTTTCATTTTTTTCTTAATTCACAGCACCCGACCTTAAAGGGAAAAAATTAATGTGTGAATGTAAAAAATGCACTTTTATACTCATTCAGCACAAAAATTTTCAAAAATCGTCAACATGCTTCTGTAGTTAAAATCTTTCTCATTACCAAGAAATTTACGAGCCATTTCTTCAAAGGACAGCAATGTATCGTTCTCCACAAGTGTTATTGATGCCTGATATGGTTCATCAATAATGAGTTGCCTAATTTGTGGGCCAGCGCAAATACCTTATTTCACTTTTTCACAGTTAGTTTAAAAAATTTTTTGCTAATATACAAGAAGCAGGCACCTTGTTTATTGTTGCTTCACATACCTGAAGCTTTAACATACCGCTTCATGACACCCAAATAAATATGGAGGAGTGGAAGTGTTACCTTAGAGCAGGAGTGCACAACACAGGGCACGTGTGCGAAATGTGGCACGCCATAGCTCGAAAGAGGCGAACGAACGATTTGGTGAAAAGTAATTCTTGTATTTACAATAAATCGTAATAATTCAGGCTTATATTGAAATGAACTTAAATCACCGTGTTAATCACCCATTTCTGGGGGGTCATTCTGTGCCTTTCGTGCGAACAACGAAATTCGGCAATCGACGAATTCAGCTCGAATATCTGTGAGTTGGTATTCTATGCTATACTTGCGAAAGATAAATTTTCGATAATCGACGTGAACGTTCGGCGTTCGTCACGAACGTTCGGCGTTCGACAAGAATGTTCGGTGTTTCAGGAAGAGCATAGAATACGTGCGCGCCTCGGTATTCTACGATGTTCTTGTACGAAATTTTCTTGCCGAATTTTCGTAAAAAATAATAAAAATCCACGAAAGCCATTACTCTTTCGGGAGGCGTTCGGTCAAGAGCTTACAATATTGCAGAGTAAGCATTTCAGAATGGCTGCAAGGTACTATCTGTTAAATGAAGGTTCAAATGTGATTAGAGAACGTCCAAGATAAAATCCCTAGGAAAAATTAACAGAAGTGTTTGTTAGTGAATACCGATTATTTAAGATTTTTGGCTTTCTTAAAAGTGAGCTTGGTGGTAGAGGCAGCCGCATTCGCGACATAACGTTCGAAGAAAAAAATTCATTTTGCTTTGAAGTGTTTAGTACCGCAGGTGGAAGTTTCCAAAATATAGACGCTTCGCAACCCATGGAGTCGATGTTTGAATAATATGCTTTAATATGCGTCCCATCTACGCAACACAAAAACTCCCGGAATACCAGCAATATTGTAAAATGTTTTGCTTGGTTTGCTCTCTTTTAAAATGGCCTGCTCTTATTGGTCAACCATTTGTTTTGTTTTATGCGGTGATAATCCCTGAATTAAGAACACAGCCTAACTTTGCCCAATCAAATCTATTACCTTGTTCTTTTCCTCATCGGCCCATTGTCTGATTGCCGTTGTTTCCATTTTCCGTCGCCCTGAAATTCTCAAATTCAAAATTGTGTTGGGGAGCAATCGTGTAACAATGCATTACCGAATGCAATTTTCTGGATTTACTGACTAGCACTGTATCACTGTATTAAGAAGTTTCGATAGTTTCCTTGTAACAGCCGCTACTACAACTTCACGCTCTGCATGAGTCACGCCATTTGCATTATGACGTCACACTTAGTAGAAGTAAAAGCAACATTCCAACAAAGCCGAATGTGAAATACTTGTGTTCACACGATCGCCGATCACTCCCGAAAGAAGCAGAGAATATCGACTGCCAAAATGTTCTTGTTCGGTTCGGGAGCGTTCTTGCGAACGGTTTCACGAACGCTCTCGAACAAGAACATTCGGCGTTCGCAGAAAGTGAGGTCCCGAACGCAGCAAAGAATACCGATCAGCGAACATTTCGGGAGCGTTCTTGCGAATGTTCTCACGAACGCTCACAAACAAGAATTTTCGGCATTCGCACGAACAGCACAGAATGACCGCCCTGGCTCCTTGTAGTGTTTCAGTAAATACATATTGATTGTGTTGAAATTCTGAAGTATAGTGTTAGTGGTGTCAGCTTTACGGAAGTTCGTTTATAATACAACCATTCATTCAAAAGTGGCATGGCACGCGACGAGATGATTTTGAAAACTTTGGCACGTGTCCTCATTTTAGTTGTGCATCTCTGTCTTAGAGGAACCTACAAGAGCATGCTTGGAAAAGTGTTTTTGCCTAGGTGTATGCGACATTATCTATCGTTGTGTGGCTTCCAATTAGCTTATGTTGTTTATTTTCTACCAATTTCCGCTCATACAAACTAAAGCGGTTGCTAGATAACAAAAAAGCAGAAAACTGCTGAGAAAAACATTATACGAAGCTTAGTGCAACCAATGCCTGAAGTGTACCGGCAGTAAGCGGCTTCATTGTTGCATCACACAGGATAACAAGTATTAAACTATGAATAATACTGCAGAAGTTATCCAACTATACTTAATGCAAAATTTGATTTAAAATAGCACAAAATCCTGACGTGATGGAAAAAAATCGTTTGCAGATTTGAAATCAGTGGCCTTAAATTACAAACGAAAACTACACGAAAGCGAAATAACAAATTTGGTATCCACCAGTGTTATTAATGTTTCAACTTTTATTGCCGCACGCTAAAACATCAAAAACACACTCGAACATCCAAAATAGATATTGTTACAGAAAACGGAACATGCTGCAAAACGAGTGAGCGTTGAAGCAAGCCATTCTCTAAGCATGACAGTATGACCGGTAGCATATCAGACTATACCCACTTCCGAAAACAACAATAAACAAAACCAATTAATACAATGTTAAATTTAAGCAAATATTGTATTAATTGGTGTTGTTTATTACTATGACAAAAGAGCAGATGCAATAATTTCTAACTCCCGATAGCTGTAGTTGTAACCCGACTACTGTACTAACCACGGAAGCTGATTTTTAAAATCAACAGTTAATCTTCAATAAAATAATCTAAGTTTTTCATTTTCAGGCAAACTTACCACTGAAGTGAATCCGTCCAACCAAAATCTTTGCCCAATATCAAAGCCGAGATTATTGCAGACGAGCACATCACTGTGATCGCCGCGGCAGATGCTTGCCTACCACAAACTGATTTAGTCTTGGGTTGAGGAATCATGGTACAGGGGTCTTGTTCATTGTACGGTTTCACGTTTTGTAGTAGTCTAAAATGTAACTTCACTTTATTACAATGTGATCACTTAATGGTGCAGAAGTTGCGTAAATGTGGCAAGAATTTGATGGGTTACGATCTCAACAAACAGAAAAGATGTAAACAAAATGTTTATAATCAACAAAATAATTACGCTTCTAGTCCGCTATCGTTGGTAATGTTTCCAAAACATCACACTGATTGCTTTTTCGTTATCGCTACCAACATCTGAGTAATTGCAGTGATCAGTGTCTTTCTTAAATTGGTTGGCGGCGTGACCGAGTGGTTTGGAGCGTCGTTTTTGCGACTGCCATTTGGCATTATCGTAGATTATTATTATTAGTGGGCAGTGGTGCCAAAGAAAAACAACAAGGTTTAAACCTCTCTGGCACATTGTGTAGGCCATCAATTAGGCCCATAACAATTTTTCACCGCTTTTCTTTTATTCAGATTAGTCTACTGGCCGTACTCAGCAAGCCTTCCGGCCTTAGATTAGCCAGTAGATTTATATTTAGCTTTTGTACCACAAATTTTATTGTGGTTTTTTCTTTACCAAACACCTTTCTTCGAAGGGTTTGGTAATAAGTACATGCTCCAATATGGTGATTTGGAGTTTCTTCTTCCAGGTTACATTTTGGACATGTCGGTGACTCGTCACGTCCAGTGGTCTTCCTGTGTTTCTGTAAGTTGCAGTGACCAGTGAGGACTTGCAACACTTCATTTAATCTAGATCTGTTGAGACTCAAAAGTCGACGAGTTAATTGGGGCGAGGCCCACTCCACGTTTTCTTTTGTGCTCAGGCAGTCCTTTCGTTCTATCCAAGACGTTTTCCATCTTTCAACACTCCAATCCTTTATTGCAGCGCAACAGCTGGCATATGGGATTGGAACAAAAGGCTCAGGGCCGAAGCAATTAAATGCTGATCCTGATTTAGCTAATGTATCCGCCTTCTCATTACCGTGGATGCCGGTGTGGCCCGGCGTCCATGCAACAGTGACGTGATTGTCTTCACCCAATTTATTTAGGTGTTTGATACATGATAATACTGTATTAGATTTTACGGTATTATTTTGGATTGCCAGTATCGCTGCTTGGCTATCCACTAAAATTATTATTTCTTCATTTAGAGTTTTTTCCATGGTCAGTTTCTTCGCTACTTCAGCTATAGCGAAGACCTCTGCCTGAAAGACTGTACTATATCTTCCCAAATGGAAAAAACTTTGGTCTGTGTTAGATCCTGATGGGTATTCTATATAGAAACTCGCAACGGCTCTTCCATTCAATTTGGACCCGTCAGTGTAGCATCTGATTATGCTTTGTTCTAAAGCACTTTCAAACTGCATTGCGTCCTTGCGTTCTAAAACAAGGCAATTGTACTGTTTTCCAAATACCTTTGTTTTGTTTATCAGGCCTGCGGGCATACTCAACAAAGACAAGTTTTCCTTTGCTTCATTGCATACGTCAACATGACTTTTAGTTTTTCCTGTTAAACCGATTGTCATGTCTGACCAAAGGCCCACATGAGATAACCTGTATGAACCTTTTAGCGCCTCTGACAATATGAATTCATTAATTGGCATGATATTCAACAGCATTTCCAGAGCACCTGTGGGGGTACTGGGGAATGCTGACGAAATCATGAGACAGGCTAGTCTTTGTACTCTAGCAAGATTTTTCACTAGATATTTTTGATTTAGTCCACCAACCCAGGATGTACACGCATATGTGATAACAGGTCGTATCATTGCAGTGTATATCCATCGCATGTTGGTGGGATTTAATCCCCACGCTTTGCCCACTATTTGTCTGCATTGTAATAACGCCGCAGTCGCCTTGCGAGCAATACGTGTTATGTGAGGTTTCCAGGTAAGCTTACTATCAAGGGTTATACCCAGTAGTCTTGCTTCTTTGGAAATTACTAGCTGGTTTCCGTTTAAACGCAAGGTTCCGAAAGCCGGCTTCCTTTTGTTGGTAAACAGGACTATTTCGGTTTTGTTACTGCTGAATTGAAGCTCTTGATCCATTATCGTATAAGGTTGATGGTTCAACTCCTACCCAAGCTTCTTTGTAACGTTCTTGGATACGATGCTTCACGATAACCGCCTCTGCTTGGTGAAATCTAACAAGCAACAAATGAAAGAAGTCTGAAGCAAAACTCAACCGGAAGTTTCGGAAACAAAGACAACTCGTGAGCGAGTCCGATTGGTCTTATATGCATAGCGCCTCCGTCGCTTTCTCATGACAGGAGGACAACGGCGAAGAAATAGTTATCGTCATTACGTTGTGACCAATCACATAGGGAATACACAACACTTTTTCGCCAAATCAACTTTCACTCAAGTAACTTATGTAAATGCGGAAGCGGTAGGACTTTTGGCACTCCCATCGCATCGCTGCTTGAATCCATTTTGAACCTAAAGCAAATTTATTATCTCCAATCTTAATCATGTACAGAATTCTTTTGAAAATTCCGACGTCACCTACTTGAAAGTGTTGAAGACGATTACGGAAGTGAGGATTTTTGGTCACGTGGATGTAATTTTTTGACCACGTACATACATTTTTTTTGGTCACGTGGATGTAATTTTTTGACCACGTAGATATATTTTTTTGGTTCAGGTGGATGTGATTTTTTTGGTCAGGTGAATATAGTTTTTTGATCACACGGATGTAGCATTAGCAAAACCTTAGCCAACAGATGACTTCAAACATTTGATGAAAGCAAAGAATTTGTTTCGAATTTAGCGAATTTGCATGAAGCAGTCATAACAATGCCATTGTCTATATGGCAACTTTGTTGTGACTACAGCAGTACATTTAACGCGATTTCTTTCTTACCTCTGAGATTGTTTATTAAAATGTTTTTCTCAACAAAAATCCAACCGGTCGTCAGGCGTGGTGGCTAGAGACATAGCTACTCGTGCGGTAAGTCTTTGGTTCGATTCCCAAGCCGGTCAAATCGAACTCTTTCGCCACCGCTGCTACGTTTATGTGTTGCTCAGGCGCTAAGGTGCGGAGATGGACCCCGGCACTCGTAACGCGTTTCGGTGTAAATTAACAACTTGATGTCAAACAAACTTACCCAGCTGAAGGAAACAAAACCGAGGCAGATTCCGGGTTCCTGGAACTTGCTTCATCACTCACCGAACTCATTGGTCCAGACATAGCAACTAGTGTTGAACTTGAAGGTTTCGAATGGATACGGCGAGCATCGTAATAATTGCGGAATACCGGTGAATTTTTTACCCAATACCTTATGACGTCGCTTGACGTCATTGACACTGTGTCCTTGGCAAAAAATGATGTTGAAGATTCTGGATGAGATTTTGTGGAGGATTCTTCATGAGTTTTCGTGGAGGTTTCCGCATGAGTTCTCTCCACTTTTTCGTTCGAGACGGTGGCACTGCAACCTTGAGCTTTGACCGGGCGACTGACATTGCAGGTTGGGTAAGGAGTCTGAGGTTGCGCTGAACATACAGTAGGGCTGGTATAGTTCAGCAACGATCCTACCAAAGGCAAGGAGTTACAAGAATTAGTGCGATGCACTTCTGGTTGTGACGCCGTCGATGTTTGTTTTTTTCTCGTGGGAATGTTAAGATCGTCAAGAGTCCCAGTACTTTGCAATGATTGGTTTGATTCATGGTGAGAGCTGAGTTGACGGACGCCATCGACCACTTCAGAAAGGGGCTGTCTACCAATCAAAATCTTGGGCCGCCCCTGCAACCCAGTAACCTCTTTTTCCCAGCCCTGCTTGTCGCAATTCATGATTGCTTCAGCGTTTGTGGTGAATGCTTGCTGCGGGCGCTGATTGATCTTTATGAATGAAAGATTTTTTTGTAACAAATGCGAGTTTTTTGATTCGTCCTCGAACCATTTCGAACGCGATGAAAATGACATTGAGCGAACAGTGCGAAGCAAGCAAGCCTTGTCTGCAGCATTGAGTTCGTTCAAATCATTGCTAATCATTTTACGTGATGCAAGTTGACAACTCTTGGATGCACCTGCATGAGAGAGTGGCCTGGGAGAGGTGTACGGCAAAGTATCGGACACATTGCGCCCATATTCCGTCTCATAATGTAACACGTTGTATGATTGCATTGACCCATGTTTGGACGCATTCGGCTCTCCAAATTCTTCATCTACCGATTGACGATTCTTGCCCCTTCCTGTAATCGAGTTTTGATCATAGCGAGGTAGATGATGTGCAAGGTTGTTGACACGAAAGTTTGCGTTATTACTATGGGTTCCACCACAATCTACTTGAGAACACAACTCGTTACTGGAGCAGGAGAGAAGCGACTCACCTTTGTTCAACGTATGGACAGATTGCTGATGATCCTCTTGAAGATCACCAATGACATACAACTGATTCAACGGCGATTTAACGCAGGCTTTTAAAACAATTGAGTTCATGAGCATGTTATTTTTGGACCGCTCTTCGTGCGACCCACATTGCCACTCTGTTTGGCTTTGTTGTCCAAGCAAATACTCGACTGTATTTTCAATATCGCTCAACATTTGAATCTTTGTTGCAGTTTGATCGGGTGGGTTGCTTTCGGGATCTTTTCCGTTGCATGTTGAGGCGTCATTTTGAGGTAAAACGTCACAATGCGAAGGTTCAGAAGTATTTTGTGAGAATTGCAAGCATTCGGTGCGATCGACTTTGCTGTGGGGGGGGTGCACGCATTCAGTGCAATCAGCGACATTTTGGGGGAGTCGCGAGCACTCAAAGCGGTCGACATCACTTTGGGGGGATTGTGAGCACTCAGCGCGATTTACATCACGTTGGGGGGAATATGAGCACTGAGTGCAATCGACGTCACTGTGGGGGGATGGCAAGCACTGAGTGCGATCGACATCACATTGGGTCAAGCTTTCTTCCAAAGTTGACTCTTTTTCATGAACTTCAATGCTTGCAAAAGATTTATCGGATTGACAGTTTTCTGATTTACACCGATCGGTCGGCGTTGTTTCCATCGAACTTATCGTTGCAGACGAATTAACTTGAGTAGATTGGCAGGAATTCGCATTGCTACGTAACTCAACCGACTGCACTGAACCATTGGCTTTCTTTTTCAAAGAAAATTTTGAATCAATCGCAGCTGGTGTTTGGCTTGTTGGTGAAAATGAACTGAGCGCGTAAGCATCGTCTTGTGTATGGCCATGTGCTGTCGCTGTCATGTACGAATCGTAGCTAGTATCTTGTGGAATCTCATCAAATGCGTCATGTTGTGAGCGTTCATCAATGGACGCATCAACTCGCTGCAAACCAACTTCGCGAGTTTGACACGACGAAAAATCCGCAATACTTTTTGCCCTCGAATGAGTACTGACAGTTTTTTCAAGATTTGAAACTTTTTTGTCGTTCGTCACCGACTCTGAGAAACCACTTATGACATTTTCTTGCGGTTGTTGGTGTTCGGTCGATTTGTCAGAATGTTGTGACTTGCTTTTTTTCGAAGGTCTAATTTCTAATTTTGTCTTTTTTTTACTTTCTTGCAGTTGGATGTTTTCCCATGAAGAATATGCGCTGCTGTCAACTAGAAAGTCGCTGGAGGCATCTCCATCCGACTTCGTGAATCCAGCTCCTACCAAATCTTTTCTCTTACCTTCTTTTTTTGGGTAGATCCAAAATTTTGTTTGCATCAAATTTCGCACAAGCAACATCAAGGGAATCGATCCCAGGCTGATCACAATACCTGCACATGGTCGCTGATGTCAACAACAGCACACAAAGACATACTGATGAGCGTAAATCTACCGAAATAAAAATCACTGCGCCATGAAACCACTACCACCGCCAGTTGAAACGTCACCTACTCATCGGCGAAACTGACATAACTGATCTAGCGTATTTTTTAAGATGAAGTGGTTTTATTCACGTAAATATCAGTTCTAGCTGTAGTGTAAAGCGCACTTAGCAGATGATTGATTTACTTTAATTTGCAGCTTTTGTAAAATATGACTGAACGCTCAGCAGGAATCTCTGTGAGCTCTAAAACTTTATTTCCAGTTGCTGGATTTTTCAAACGATAATTTAAAAAAAGTTTGATCTTCGTTAAAAAAAATACCAAATCTTCATTATACTCGCGGTATTACCTCAAAGCGTGTAACGAATGGCGGGCCTCATCTTCGCAGCTTAGCGTCTGGGCTACACAGCTCCGAAGAAACGTCGCAGCGGTGGCGAGCCGTTGGCGACACTGTGCTGATTTGATTGGGCCGAGAATCGAACCCTAGACCTTCCGCACCGATAGTCTGTGCGCTTAGCAACTGAGCTAACGGCTGGTTGAACTTTGTTTAGCCATGAATATTTCATTCATGCAAAGCAGGAATGCGGATTCGCCAGCATTTTTCAACAAATTCGAGTTCGCTGAAAATTTGCCAGTCAAGTTCAAGTTCTTGATTTTGCGAGTTTGAGTTGGAGTATAGCTTTGAAAAAAGCTGTTTTCGCATTGGTCTTTAAGAACCATTCTCTCATAACTCTTTCAGTAGCCTTGAAAAAAGCTGTTTAGTCCCAGAAGCTTTTCGTGACGCACTCTTCAGTGGGTAATCGCGTCAATGAAAGAACTGAGAAACAAGATCAGATTTTAATTAAACCATTCGGACGTCGACGAATCGAGGGCAAAGCGAGGCGACGATGAAGCAAAATTGGCCAATCATCAAAGAGATAATAGTGTGCGACTTCTCATTGGACAAGTCGCGAAAGGCCCGAATTCTATTTGAACAGATAGAGTATAGACAAACTCTTTCTGTTTGCAAAGAATCGGTCGCCGTTCTCTGATGTAGCTAGCTTCGAGTACACTGAGATGGAATCCGTTACGTGCAGTGTCCAGAATGGAAAATTGATCTTCGTTGTAGTTGGCAGCACATTGGGCGTTTTCTAAAAGATGTTGTCCAATGGCTGAGTCACATTCTGGAGTGGCTTGACTTTGTTTGAACGCCCGGCCTGGTTGTGTCCGCTTGGTGGCGCGAATAAGTTGTTGTCGCAGCCATTTTGGAATATGTTGCTTTATACGATCTTGAAGTTGTTGAGATGTCCTTCCTACGTACCGACTGTCACAGTGGCACTTGTATTCGTAGATGACTGAACTCTTTTGAAGGGCAGGTAAGACATCTTTCCGACTGGTCGGCAACATTTGTCTAGAAATAAACACAGTCCGAACGGCCACAGAGCCATAGCAATTTTCGACAGCGGTTCTGACGTTTTTTTCCAAAATCAGTGATGCCCTTCCAGTGTAGTTGAGCCGGAGGTAAACAGGACACTTGTCAGGGCCGAACCGCTTGGGGTTAGAAAACTGAGTAATCTTCTTCGATATTTGTTTTAGAACAAATTCTTCAGGGTATCCATTGTCCAATAAGATTTCCTTTATCCGGTTGATTTCTTTCAGTTTGCTTTTGGAACAGATCATCAATGCACGATGAACAAGTGTCGAAACCAGACTGGCCTTACGCTTTATCGGTGTAAACGATTCCCAGCGTAAGTATTGGCCAGTGAACGTTCGTTTGCGGTAGACATTTGTTTCGTAGCTAGCCTTCGCGCGTTCGACGAAGACATCAAGAAACGGAAGGGTGTTGTTCTTTTCCTTTTCAAAAGTAAACCAAAGCGAGGAAGAGTTATGAGAGAATGGTTCTTAAAGTCCAATGCGAAAACAGCTTTTTTCAAAGCTATACTCCAGTTCTGTACCGATAATCAATTCGAGTTTGAGTTGGTAACCCTGATAGAATGTACTGACCCACAAGCCAAGGACTTTGCGAAACCTCTTCAAAATCATCTCTCGAAGTGAAAAAATAGTAGAGTGACGATAACAACATAACCAGCAAGAGATTGACGTATGTAGTCAAGACGCGTCTGACGCGATTCATCGCTTGCACTTGCCATGGTCGCATAGCAACCAAGGAAAACCAAAGATGCCTAAAATCAATCACAATTATTCAAATCCGCGTATAGCGGATATGAAGTCACTTACCAATCTCTGAAAGAATTTTCAAGTTTCACTAGGAATAGAGTGACGTAGTTGTGGGGACCGAGCAAGACGGAGAACAAGTGGGGGCGCTTTCCCAACACCCACTTGTTGCAGAGAAATACCCAGAAATCACCCGAGCGCAGATCTTGAACGGAAATTGTTCTCAAAAACCTGCCAAGAAAATCGTTTTACAATGTGACCGAATTTTTGACGCAGTGGTTAAAACTATCAGTGCGGGAAGTCTGGGTTCGATTCCCGGGCCGGTCAAATCGGATACAGGGTGGCAATGGCTTGCCACCGCAGGGACGTTTCATCGAAGATGTGTTGCCCAGGCGCTAAGTCGCGGAGATGGATCCTGCCATTAACGTTCCCTCCAAGAGCTTGCTTAGTGTGCGCGTAGTGGGAGGCCGTGTGGGTTCCAAACAAAAGGTCTGCGCAGAAAATTTGAAAACATAAAAAAGAACATAACATTTTGAACGAATACAGGTCTAGTAGCAACTGGGTAGGTGCGTAGTTCTGACTGCCGAAGTCACGGTTTCATCAACCTTCCATTTCTTCATTATTTCCTTTAACCTCATTATTTTTTCGGTGTATTTTTCATTTAAGCACGCAAATAGTGGCGTAGCGAGAAATTTTAAAAAGGAGGGGGCCATAGTTTCTACATTTTTTCAACTTTATTTTTTTCTGCAAAACTAAAAACTGATTGAGAAACCAAAAAGACTCTAGAGGGATCCGGGGGCATGCTCCCCGGAAAAATTTTCAAAATTTACATGCCTTAATGGCTATTTTAGCGCTTTTCGAATAATTTTTAGAAAAATTTTGTTTAAATTTTTTGACCCCAATTTCGAGCGCTTCGCCAAATGCGATGCATTTTCTTCACACATTTTCGATTATGCGTACTTATTGCGTAAAGCTCATCGCTATCAAAAAGTTCGAAATTATGGAATTATAGAAAATTGTGTTCATCAAAAACATTTTTGAAAACGACTGGTGGGAGGATGCATATATTCCTCATCCTACCCCCTGGATCCACCTTTGCCATAACTACAGAAACCATCAAAAGAGTCTGGCATATTTCAGACACTAGGCACCATTAATTTTGCTCTTTTTTGCTAAAAAGCAGAGTCAAAAGTGGGGAGGGGCATGGCAGAGTCAAAAGGGGGAAGGGGCACAGCACAGTGCCTTCCACTAAATACGCTCCTGCTCACAACTAACTACCACATGCTTTGTGCTGATTAGCTTAACCCTTCCCTTGTCAGAACAATACTTCCACGAAACATTTCCATTTTGTCGACAACATGCCGTTTTCTCATCACGAGTTTTTAACGGTAATGCGTTGTATTACCATTGAGATTGTCAAACGATTATAACATCATTTTTAGTTAACATGCTCAATTGATTACTGGCATAGTAGAATTTCATGGTTCACTGCACAATTAACTGATTGCACCTTGAATTTGTAAAACAATATTGTCAAATCTCAAATGCGGGGCTTGCTTCCGATTGAAAGCAAGTGTTTATAGCTTGTCTCGCTGTCAATACTTACACCGTGCGCGGCAGAACGAATGCACTGCGCGGGGTTTCTCGGCTAACTGCGCAGCTTAGAGGGAACACTGCCTGCCTCTCGTTACAAGCTTCGGTGTAATACTGCGAGGATAATGAAGATTTGATTATTTTTGACGAATGGTCAGCGCCAACCTACCATCTTGAATTGCTTCGCTTGTTCCAAAGTTTGACAAATTCTATCGAACCCAGGGATCGATCCATTGATATCATGACTGAGCTCAATCTTTCAGAACTGAACAAAGTGGTTGAACAAACCTGTAAAATCGGAGCAAATCATGCGTAGCAGAGTATAGCCATATAGATGCTGCGTTCAGCGCTCGCTTTGCATTTGAAAGACGTTTGCTTGGTTTAACCGATCAGATCGCCGAGTGGTATGGAGCGTCTGCTTCTGGATCGGTAGTTTTGGGGTTCCATTCCCAATCGGGTCAAACCAATGACTTTGACAGTGGTATTCACAGCTTCCTTGCTTGACGCTCAGCATTGAAGGGACAGTGTAGAGAAAGCAGGCAAGTTTACTTGTTTTGCCGTTGGGAAAGGCACTTAACGGGATTCGCCCATCTTGGTGTGGTAGACAGATGGTCGGCAACTCCTAAGCGAGCTCGCACAGCGCATTGATCGCTTTCTCGTGATAGGAGGATAAATAATAATAAAATAAAATAAAAAATGTTAGTTGTTAAGCACATCGCCATGGATGCGAAAAGTTTTGGTTTGATTCCTGGCTCGGTTGCCGCGAGTGTTATAAAGATTTGACTTGACTTTGAGACTCAGTTCGATTCTCGATCAAGTCATTTCAGCAACTTATATACCAAGCATTCACAGCAGCTCCGCAACGCATAAAAAAAATTGAAAAGCATGAAATCCTCAAGTTTTTACCGTTTCATGCCTTAGGCCAGAGTGGGGAATGACCCACGACATCATTTGGAAAAATTTTGTCTAACTTAAGTCTATAGAAATGAACTTCCGTAATGCATTGTTGTCAGGGATGAAATCGATACCCGAAAAAAGTAAAGAAATAATCAATATTCGATAGTTCACCAAAAAGTAAAGATATAATCGATTTCGATGGTAGTTTAAAAAGGTAAAGAATAAAGAATATTGTAATCGACATTCGATATTACACTGAGCTTTTAGCGGTGTACGCCAAGCATTTTTTGTGATGTCCCCGAATTCATGCGGTAACTTACAGACAAACGACCGATATAGTATAAGCGAAGCAACTTATACTTTTTCGATTACAATCGATTTTTCCCAACTCTGATTGTTGTGGTGTTCGTGGTAACGGCTCAGACTGAAAAAAGGAGTTCACTGCAGGCTGCCGCCGCAACTGTATTAGGTTAGATAAGCTAATTATAGTTCTGGAATAACCATTTGGCCAACCTCACAATTAATGCTATTAACCGTTTACAGGATAGTGAGTTGTTGCAAAATTTTTAACAATCCTTATATTATTTGGGAGAAATTTAACCGAAACTCCACAACAACTTCTTCAAACCCCACAAGAATTTAATCAAACCCGCTATATTTTCTGGTCCGGCAGATCAATGGGCGTGAGAAACGCGCTTTCCCAAAATCTCACTAAATCTTCCAACAACTAACCGCACTGTGTAGAGCGTCCGCAAACATCTTGAAAGACGGTCTTATTATTCTATGCGCCGATGCAGAGTCGATCCAGTTTTTCAGTAACCATAAACGTGGCACACGTTGAACCATTCATGTGTGTTGGATTCAGCGACACAGACTGGGGGAAGATACAGTATATTAATATTGCTACATTGCTATGCATCACCCTGAAGCTTCCTAGGATCCATGATAAAAACTGCCATCGCTTGAATTACCCTGACAAAATGCGGAAAATCTCTCCTTCGCACCCCCCCATAAAATTTCTGTACACATGCCTGGTTGGATTTGTGCGGAAACAATCCGCTTTGTTTTTCGAGTGTTTCCGACAACACTTACATGCATTGTTCGTAGGACGCTGTCTTGTAAATTTCCTTTCAATTTGAAACAAACTTTGCCAGCGCTGAGTGGACAACTCCCGGTGCGCATTGTTACAACATAACAATGCGCGTCTGCTTTACAATTACCAAATAACTCCTTCAAGAAATTCTGAAAGCACAGAAACTCGATGAAATTTTCAAGATTTTGTTTATAAGCAACCGTTATCACAGAAGCACGAAAAGCAATTGCTTGAACAACAACATTTGCGGCAAGTTTCGTTGAATTTTATGCTTTTCACCGAACGTAAGTAAATTGAGGAAACTCACTTAAAACCTAAAAGCATATTTCGGAATTTTCTACAGAAAGCAAAGGTTCAGTGAAAATAAGAACAGAAAAAGTGCGCATTTTTTTGGCAGACCGGCGGCCCTTTTCTTTTGAAATTGCGTTTTATACACACCAATCTCTAAGTTATATTAACTATAAGAATCTAACCCTATCCCCAATCTCCCCCCGTAACTGTACTCTAGTACCCCTAATTCAACGTTTTAAGTTACTGCTCATGACGTCATACAAGCGTGACACCAACGTCATGCAAAGTAACAAACAAGCAGTCCAGTGCAGCAGCGTTTTAGTAATGGAAACCGGGCCGGTGCTCTAGACATTACCTTTTCTGTCTCGCGGAAATTTACATTTTCTTTTTTTTTTTTTTTTTTCATTCTCCTTAAAACCTACATAAAAATATTTATTTACCTTATTCAGAAAATCGATTACCAATTGAAATCAAAAACCCCCAACAGGCTGTTTTGCCGTGAGGCTCTTCATCAGAGGGGACGTTACAAAACTATAAAATGAAATCTTATTTAAATAGAATGGTCTATAATAGAATGATCACATTCAAAAACTTAATTAAATAAGATTTCATTTGTAGTTTTTAACGTTCCCCTTTGAAGAGCCTCACGGCAAATCATCTTGTTGGAGGTTTTTAATTTCAATTGGTGATCGATTTTTTGTGTTTATGCTACGGCATGTACCATTGAGCTCTCTGTTTGATGTAGCGGTCAAACCACGTTTATATAACTTTATTAATGAACGACAGGAAAAAATAAAAGAAGGGAATCTCGGACCTACTCAAGAGTTCAGTGTCGGGAAGCACAAGCGCCGTCACACGTAAGTACCTCAAATTACTTATTTCAAAAAAAACATTCAAAAATATTATCATCCAAACGCCAATACTGTACTCTAGAATTAAAAAATTGTTTGATATAGGCCTAATTATGTTGAGTTTTGCTGTGACACACATCATATGCTGAACGAATGTTATTGTTGTGAGTGATTGCTGTAGATTCGTCAAGCTTATTACATCACAAATACCAGATTTTGCTTACGCGACTTTTGTCTTCTTTGTCTTTTTTTCGTGCCCACCAAAAAATAGGAGCGTAAATGAAAGAAAATCCAATTAAAACAAATAAATAAACTATTGCAAACACCGGATTCCAATGCGTTTCATTGGAAGCTACCTGCAGTAACAATTATAAAATTTTTTTGGAGTGGCATTGAACACTTTGCCCAAATGTCTGAAGCAGCTATCTCCATCGCAGATAGGTTGTATGGTTTAGTTAGGGTGTTAAAGCGTAGATTTCACATCTCACGTACCTACTTCATTCTCGCATCAAGAGAAAACGGCTAGACGCTATAACCAGCTGAAAGTTGCCAATCACTTGTTAGTCCACCACTAAAAGACGACAGATCCCGCTAATTGTCTTTCCCAACAGCAGAACAAGCGAACTTGCCTGCTTATTCTCCACTCTGTTCTTTCTTACAATATCAACCGTCTAGTAGAGAAGCTTTAGCACGTTACTCTACTCGGAACCGATCCAAAATTACACTCGGAACCAAACATTTACCCTCGGAACCAAAGCAACATCAGAATTGCATCTTCTTTAGTTTTCGGCCCTGTAAATCTCCCCTACGCGCTGTGATAGTACGAAATTCCCTCCTCTCACCATAATAGTAGACCCTCTGATGATAACAGCCGCTAACCTTTTCGTTAGTTTTCAAAATTGAAAAAATTTGAGAAGCAAGGAGCAAAGGCACTTCTTTCTCATTTTCTTCACGTAGAAGTGACATAAATTTGGCGCAAGCACACGTCATCATACCAGCTGTAAGGTTCTTTAAGGGCTGCAACATCGTATAGTTACTTTTATTATTTCACACAAAAATATTTAATGCAAGTAATTTGCCGCTGAAACCGCTCCAAAAATATAAGAAAAGTGTTTTTTTTTCTGGATACTGTTGCTGCTCCGAGCAGCAACAATGATTGGAACCACCCCGAGCAACTGCTGATGATTTGTTTGGTTGCGTTAGTGCATAGAATACTCAGCGTAACTGCTGTAGCTGCGTCACTCACAGTTTCCAAAATTTTAATTTTCAAATCACACCTCGACCCTTTTGTCTACGCGTATCTCACACATTTGCATGAAGTAATGATTAGACATGCACACACTCGCATAAAACAGTATTCACACACTCGGATGATTGTTCGGGTCAACTGCTCGGATTCGTACAAACTAACCTTGCATTTTGATTCGTCCCATCTTCTGACGTCATCATTCCAAAGCAAGCAATTTGAAGCAATCACAGCCACAAACATCTTTATGTCACCGGTGACGTCACTCAATGATGACGTCACGGCGATGTTAATCTCGTACGAAATAACTTCGGTTGGAAATATGACGTAAGGCATTGACCAAGTATATTCAGGGTCTGAAACGATAAAACTCGCAGTGATAATGTCAAGATCGCCCATGTGATAATAATAACATATTCTTATACAGAGCTCTTTCCTGATCGAAAGTCAGACCAAAAGATATTGCCGATGTAATGCAATATTGCAATCTTCTCTTCCCTTTTCTGTGTCCGTTTGAAGTTGAATTCCTATATTGCTGTGTTCTATTTATTTTGACGGTGCAGAGATGAAACACACTACTGCTATAGCTATAATAATATAACGCAGTATTGACATAATGATATAATGCAATAGATTAACTGATATATCATCATAAACCGCTCAGATGGCCGAGTGGTATGGAACGTCTGTCTCTTTAGCTGTAGACTCGGGTTTGATTCCGAGTCGGGTCAAACCAATGACTTTAACAGTGGTATTCACAGCTTCCCTGCTTGACGTTCAGCATTAAAGGGACAGTGTAGAGAACAAGCCGGCAAGTTTACTTGTTGTGCCGTTGGAAAAGGCACTTAGCAAGATTCCCCCATCTTGGTGTGGTAGACAGATGGCCGGCAACTCCTAAGCGAGCTCGCATAGCGCATTGATCGCTTTCTCGTGGTAGGAGGAAAAAAATATGCAACTAAATAAAGAAATAAAAAACAATAGGTATAATGATATGATGCAATATTGCTACAACAATATTGCAAAAATCTAAATTGCAATAATTCCGATGTATCATAAAATGCAAACACTGCCGATATAATTAAACAATTGCCGATGTGACTTAAAGATTGCAGACATAATGCGAAGATTGCCGATGCATTACGAAAAGTGCCGATGCATTACGAAGATTGCCGATGCATTATCGGAAATTTCCAGTGCTGCAAACTCACTCGTGCCTGAGAAGAGCTTCGATTGGTTGAATCCAGCACCTTCAAGGTCATGGAGTTGAAGGGAGACGGTGTGGATCTTGAAGCCAGGATTGCGCAAGATAATCTCAAATTCAGAACCTTGCATGTCTTGGCGGTAATTAGCCAGAAACTTTACGTCACCGTGAGAACGGAGAAATGAATTATTTCTTTTCCATTCCGGTTTGAGAAGGAGAGGTACAAATGATATTTTATTTTGTGAAAGTTGGAAATCCACGAGCAAATCCTCCTCTGTGGAATGGATAGAATTCAAATTCATTCCACGGATAGAAATCGACATGACATCATCAACATTTTGTAAGCCCGAGTTGTAAAGGAGTTGAGACGCATTGAAAATGTGAATCTGTCGAAACGTAATGACGTGGTTGCAATCAAATGTTCGCAATTTACACTTTGATGCACGAAATGATTTGGTTTCGTGCACAGATAACATCGCCTCAACTTCAAGAAATTGATTCACCGACAAACCACTGTCTAAAAAAGGTGCGGAAAAGTAAGTATAGCATTTTGTTGTATATTTGGCCTCCTATCATGAGAAAGCGATCAAAGCACTATAACGAGCTCGCTTAGGAGCTACTAGCCATTTGTCTACCACATCAAGATGGGGGATTCCCGCTTAGTGTCTTTTCTAACAGCACAGTCATTAAACTTGCCGGCTTGTTCGCCACACTGCTCGTTTAATGCTGAGCGTCAAGTGGAACATCAATTTGAAAGTCATTGGCTTGACCCGACTCGGAATTAAGTCTTAGTCTACAGCTCCCGAGGCAGACCCTCTTTCCACTATGCCATTTAAGTTGCTAGAAGCTGGGAAAGGGTCAAATCTGAGTCCTCTTTGTGTAACTTCGGTAGCAAGTCTAACGAACCATCATCAGCTCGTACCTCCAGGTTAATTGAGTCGCGATGACGTAGAACCGAGCTGAAGCAGGGAAACGCAATCGGAATTTCCTTTCGATTGATTCTTTCTGTGACGAACAATTAGAGCTGGCTATAAAATTGTTTCAACTTGGCTAGTAGCTAACGACCGGCTTGTTTTGAAGCGATACGTCATTTCTTGGAAAGCGTATCGATTGCGTTTAACCGCCGACTTGATCTCACAAGACTGAGCCCAGGTTATTACGCGCGCGGGACCACTGTTTGACCTTAGGACCAGTGACGTACGCAGGATTTTTCAATGGGGGGGGTTCACTGACGTCACATCGTGATGACGTAAAGATACTACATTACAATTACAGTAGCTTAGAGGTATTAAAGTGCATCGTATTGTAATGTTTCCAGCCTAAATTGCAGTTAAACATGATTAAACTATATAATGCCATAACTAAGAAAACAACAAAGATATTTCATTCACACTTTTGCTTAATGCTTTGCGTTTCATTTAAGGAGAGAAAAGGTTTCACAGAAACTCAAGCTGTCAGGCCGTGATGAAAATTTTCCGAAAAAATTTTAGTTGAAATCATTTTTGCGCCATATGAAGGTTAATTGACTAAAGTGTAGGCTGGCTAGCTGTCGCAACGTCACAAACAGGGTGCACTCAGGGGGTAAAACAAGCAATTCCTTCTCCCCAAAAAAAATTTTTTCGAGAACCAACATTAATATAAACAACGCATATAAGCTAAACCTTGTAATAAACAGTCAATATACGGTACATTCACTATGAAGGGGGCAGTTTCTCGCTTGAATTTGAAAAGTGAAGTTATTACAGTATAAAAAAAACTGCCCTTCCTACCAAAACGTTTCTAAACTGAAATAAATCATGCGCGAGAGGAATCCCTAATCATCCGATTAAAGTCAAAAACAGCGTCGATATTATCTAAACATTTTTCTGCCAAATCACAGCGTCGATATCAGATGCTTTCAAACATATAATGGGGGTGTCTATGGGAAACGAAGAACTCTAGCTCCTGAGATAGTCAGCTTACGGTACGAAAAAACAATGTTGTCTCTCTCCTCGTTCCGCCCCTAGGCCTCTTCAAACCTTCCGTTGGTCTATGGTCGTCTTTGGCAGTATTTTTATCTTACTTTTGGCACTAAAGCAGTGTTAATTTAGTTTTATATATTTTAATAAAATTTCTCAAAAAACCGAGCAATTATAGCGTAGTGTTAAAAGATTTCGCTATCGATGCGGAAGGTTTGGGACTCAATTCCCAGGCCGGTCAAATCGGACACAGTGTAGCCAACAGCTCGCAACCCTTACGATGTTTCTTTGGAGCTGCGTTACCCAGGCGCTGAGCCTTGGGGTCGGGCCCTGTCACTCGCTACCACGTTTCGGTACAACAACGAAATTAATGAAACGAGTATAATCAAGATTTGATTTGATTTTTAAAACAAAATTTGTGTGTGTGCAGCCATAGTTACTGCAGATACACCGCATTTAAGGAAACTCCTACTTCTTAATTATTTCACAGCAACATCAATGACAAAAGTGCACTTCAAGCAAAGCACAACAGAAAAGTTGGACTACCGGGTACCGGTATTGTAGCATTGCATCGTAATCAGTGCTCGAGTTGTAAAAACACTTATGGGGGGATGGTACAACTTTTCACGCAGACGTAAGGAGGGATGATCATTGTACTTGTAAGGGAATGGTTTGCGCTAAAATGTTTTGTGGGGGATGGTGTTGTTTGGGATGAAAACATGATAGCAACTTCGGCAAGCTCCGCATGAAGAAAAGTCGGTTCGTTATAAAAAAGAAAGGTTTCATGTTTTCTGCAATTGTCAAGGGAAGGGGGTAACTGACTCCCGATCCCTGCGAACGTCACTGGGGCCCATCTCTCAGCGCTTGGGTAACACCGAAACGTCGCAGCGGTGGCGAGCCGTCGGCGACACTGTGCCGATTTGACCATCCCAGGAATCGAACCCCAGACCTTCCGCACCGATAACCTGTGCGCTTAACAACTGAGCTAACGGCCGGTACCGGCCCAAAAATCGAACCCAAAACCTCCCGCGCCGATAGCGATGTGTTTAACCACTACGCCAACCGGAAGGTTTGGCTCAAAATTATGACATCGCAGGCGGAATATCTGCATGCGTTGCAACCGTTCTCTTCCAAGAATGCCTTCTGCGCTGAAATGTTGTCTTGTCCGGCCATAGCCGTTGAGAACAATGTCTTTATGACATCACAACACGACTCCAGCTTTAGTGCCCATTGACCTTGTCCAGACTTGCATTTTGAGCCAGCCATTGGTTCAAGCGCTACACACCAGAAAAGTTCGACTACCGGTATTATTGCATCACAATGAAAGTTTCTCGAGATTGTATAGGCAATTTGATACAGCACAGAAAAGCAGAATCTCTGTATGAAAAAACGCTAATCGGTCCAAAAAGAGCGGTTTTTAATTTTTTCCGATTGTCAATGGGGGGGGTTGATCCCCGAAACCCCCCTCCCCGTGCGTACGCCACTGCTTAGGATGAAGGGCTTGCGGTTTGGCTGAGCAAGCTGAAGTTTTTGTTGAATTTTTAGAAACAATGACATTTTTGAGTGGATCATTTACATGGGATAGCAACGAAGTTGACCTGGTGGTGGGGGGGGGGGAATGAAAGATTCTTTGCGTACGCCCACGGCCATGACTAATAACTGCACTCAAGTTGTAGCAAAAGAAGGAGATGGAGTTCCTCCATCTATTTTTTTCACGCAAACCTGGCATCAATTTTCTTGTGATTAAATGACGATTAACTCGTTTTGTGTCCAGGCGATAAATCTGCATCTAGGCGTCGCATTTTGATGCAAACAGTTATCGGCGATCGTCAACAATATTCGCAACTTTATTACGTGGTGAATAACCAAATAGCAAAAACATACTCACTAAAATCAAAGAATTTGTAAAAATATCCTCTTCCATATTTCCACTGAAACACGGCGGGGGACTCGTGTGGTAGCAAACTTTCTCCTATGAAGTCGGATATTGACGTGAGAGACGATAAGTCATTGCGCTGCGAGTAAAAACAACTCCTAGTTCGTTTTTTTTTTTTTTTTTTTTTTTCGGTAAAATTTCGGTCATAGTCCAAATTAAATTCGTAAACACCGAAAGTAAAGCCATTTC
The DNA here is from genome assembly GCA_964006365.1 of Trididemnum miniatum. NCBI lineage: Eukaryota > Metazoa > Chordata > Ascidiacea > Aplousobranchia > Didemnidae > Trididemnum > Trididemnum miniatum. The sequence goes on along the minus strand of OZ023231.1, from coordinate 320,244 downwards.
GGTCAATTGACCGAAGTAAATATCTTGCCAATATGCAAGCAACAATTGTCTGTGTCACAGTGTCAGGTGTCACCATAGATTGGTGTCACAGTGTCGGGTTTAACAGACACCAAGTTGATCAAAGTAGTTTTATTTGAGTTGCGGTTACAAAGAAATGGGTGAACATTTCGTTCAACATCTTGTTACTTCAAAGTTGACAGAAAAAAATTGAAATGACCGAAATTTTTGTAGACAGTTCGGTTAATTGACCGAAGTCAAATTTTGAAAAAAATAACCCAGACTAAGCCTACTAGTAATTTTTCTATACAACTGCCCCACATCTTCTTTACTAATTTTTGGACTGGATGATCTGGCCCTGGACTGTAGCCTGCACGACAGAACGTCATTCAATTTCGCAGCGACTGATGGAAAACTAGAGATAAATATGATGAAAAACATATAAAATAGTCTTTCTCTATGTGATGACTAAATTCGGAATCATGCAGCTACTTTTGAAGCAGTTTGATGATGCTTCAAGCTAATCTAATGCGAAATATATTCGTCATTTGACATTTGTTGCGATGTTGGAAATCTTGTGGAGAGGTGTCTCACCGCACTTCATCGTCAGGAAGTTTTCTGTTTTCATATTACTGCTTCTTTTTACATAGCCATGTCATTAAACTCACCAAAAGTTGGTTCGTTTCCCGGAATTTTATCAAATTATTTGCGGACGATACGCATGATTGCGCGTAAAACTTGACATCATATTTGAAAGCTTGTTTCGTCATAAACTCTTTAACAATGACCAACTTCTGCCGCAGCCTCATCTGTAAATCACAGCGACATTTCACCAGGAGTGCTGCAGCGATATTGCTCAAGACCAGGAACACCCTGGGCCGGATTAAAGAGTAGTGGGGGGGCTAAAGCGACGCCCTCTACCGGTAAATCCCTAAAAAAGATCTGCTGCCAGCTTTAAGTCATGTCTGCAAAAAAGCATGAGCTCCAAAATTAGCCCCGAGACTTTCCAGAGTATTAACCAGGCCATTTTTCAAGAAGTTTTTACTGGGGAGGGGGGACTGTACTCTTCATAAAATGCAATATTCCCTTTTAATTCTCAATACCATAGCCATAGGAGACTAAAACATTTTGGGGGGGCGAACACAAAACTGCCCGAATATTTGTTTGCTTGCCCAAATATTATGAGAAGTAAGTGAGTTTATTGGAACCAATTTAGTAACGGATCCTTTTTTGCGAGTCAACCCTTTTTGTGACATTTGACAAAATAAATTGTTATGATTCAATTTTTAGCGAATCAATAATGGTATTAAATAAATTATATTGGTACTTGTTAAACAAAACTGTGGTAAATGCAGTTGGTACCGCACAAAAAAACTGCTAAATATGAAAAAATATTCAGATAATGACTAATTTTTAACCAGTAATACAAATTAAGAGTTATATTGTAGCTAGATAGCCAGAGTTTTCCTACCAACCTAAATTGCAATGTCAAGTAATGAGCCTGTGAGCACTCGGACACCAATCTAATGAAGAGTCTGGTTTGGCTACTGCTATCGACTGATCATTAATTTGCTAATAATAAGTAAAAACATGGCAACAACAATGCTCAGTTACTCACCAACAAGCTTGGCTGTTTAGCAATCCAAGTTACATCTCTTAATTTATACAGTGTGCAACGTACAGTAATTAGTCAACATTATCACTTGAGTTCAGTGTAATATTCCAACGAAAACTGCAAATATCTGACTAGGGCTAGAACCCACTTGGCCTACGCTAATCTGACAAGGCCTTTAACCAGAACTGCGGTCTTATGTCATACCGGTCATACCACTGGACTAACAATAACAGTAACAAGCGTTGATCACAGCGCATTGCAGTTTTGTCAGTAAATTTTGAACATACCAATATGTCATGTGAAGGTGAGCGCGACCCTAGTGGCAAATACAGGACCGGATTAAGGGTTTCTGAGGCCTGGGGCTATTTGGTAGTCAGGGGCCTGTTTTGTCCCCGTCAGTCCTAGACCTGCTGAAATATGTAACCTACATACCAGTATTAAACACATTCAAAAAACAAATTTTCTGAACCTATTTTGCATGTACAAAGCTTTAGAAGATGTCATACCGCAGAGCCCCAATTTCCGCAAATACGCTTTCTATTTGTTGTTTTGTAAGTGATTCTACGATTAGTTTTCCCCAAGCCATGCAAAGTTTGCGTTAACCTCCTTCACAGCCTCTATTTCAGGGATGGCAAACCACTGACCCGCGGATCACCTAGTGACCCACTTGTAGTTTCAAAAATATTACGAAGAAAACGGTAACGAACATCAACGTAGTGAAGAAAAGCTTATCTTTCCATACTGCGGCATTGAAGACGGGAAGCTGGGTATTTTTGAGGTGAAGATCCTTTTTTTTTGTTCTTTGCACAGATTTCGGAAGAACTTGGGTTCAAGCCCTTCGTTAATATGATTACATCCACAACCCACGTTTTTTCTTGTTTCGGTCAACGACCTTAAATTTGATCCACCAATTAAAAAGGTTTGCCATCCCTGCTCTATTTCGTATCCTAACGTCATTTTACGAAAATTCGTACGGCATTTTGTGTGAAACCATAAGTCTATGGTGAAACCATCTTTAGTTTACGCTGCTGTCTATGAATTATGCAACGAAATAATCATAAATTAATGACTCGCTAAAACGACGACATTTCTTCGGAGCTGCGTTGCCCTGCAGGCTCTATGTCACGTAGATGGACCCCCGCTACATGTATCACCCTTCCGCGTAATCTTGAGTTAATGAAGATTTAGATCAGGGTTGGGGAACCTGCGGCCCGCTTAAGTTTTGAATGTGGCCCGCGTCAGAACTTTAATTGTTAAGTGTACAACAAAATGGTGGAATATAAAACATTAAGATTTCCTAAAAACTGCGTCACATTTAACTACATGCTATATATTTATAGCATAAAAAACGCGCAAAAGTCTCTGATTTTACGGAAAAAAAACAGCTCAGCATGAATGTTGTTAAATTTGCGACGAAATATTGTGCCTTTTTAAAGCGAAATTTAACAATTAAAAGTAAATGTGGCCCGCTGAAAATATTATGCTGTGCTTTACCGGTTCTCCACCCCTGATTTAGATTGATTTCCTTCTAGTTACCGGATAGAACGTTACATCACACACTGTAACCGATGCTGGGCTATTGATAGTATTTGATTGTGATTTGTTTCAAAATTTACACAGCAATGAACATTCATATCAATCATAATTTTATTTATTCAGTTTAAATTCTGTTTCGAAAACCGTTAAATTCGTTGTACAATATGCTGCAGAACAATCATATTGCGTCGGAATGTTTTTATATACATTGTTTGGCATTTTTTTGCTTCCTGCAATTTTGACCCAAAACATAGAGAGATTTGATTTGTTAGGAGGGGCTGGAATAATTTCAAAGCTGGCTTCTGGACCCTGTTTCCTGCTCCGATGAATGCCTCAGCCGTTGGGCTGGTAACGCAATACTGGTCCGAATCTCGCAACGTAAAGTATGTCCAAATCTCACAAACTCGTAATCAGTCTTCTTGGATTTCGTTTACTTGCCGCAGATCTTGTGATTTAAATTCAAGAGTAAAATCATTGAAACTTTTGGCGTTGATACAATCTTGAATCACTCACTTAGCCCTAACCTAAACTGGATAGATTAGGCCTATAAAGATTGGTAATTCGTATTCAACTTTAAAATATAATAGTTGATTGATGAAAAAATCACTTAGTTGTTCATAATAAGTTGTAATCGAGAGGCCTATTTTGGTCGGTGGGCCTGGGGCTGCAGCCCCATCAGCCCCCGCCTTAATCCGGCCCTGGGCAAATAGACCTATTTTGCCACAAACGGGTAAATCGTGTTTAGATCTATTTATCCGCAGGTGGCAAAATGTCACTATATTTTTTAAGCAAAACAAAATCATAAGTTGCGGGTTAACAAGTCATTCGGTTTGATCTGTTTTATCTCAAAGTGTGTCCCCGAACAAAAAAACTATTTGCCCGAATTTTCGATGTTTTGATCAAAATGGGGGGGCGACCGCCCCCCCCATCCCCCCGCCTCCTACGGCTATGGATGGCACTTAATTGCCACTTGCCAGCAAGAGTGCCAGACTACAGTTGAGGTTATACTAGCAGAAAATTGTTTAATGTCACTGAAGAATCTGGCGTTAAAAATTATTGCACCATCGTACAACCGTAGGCTAGCTACAACATCTAGGCTTCATAACTTTACTCTCTAGAACATGTGGTAGTTCCAGCTTAAATGTGAAAGAATATAATCTATTGCAGAGAGCAGTAGCATAGAATAGTTTGGTTTTTATAAACAAGGCATAGCTACATTTCAAAAATTATATGCCTATATCCTAGGGCTAGGCTATGGTCTCCAGTGAGGCCTCGTCGTGACTAAGAATTTGATTACGAATAGAGGCTTTTGGCCTTTGGTTCTTTGCCCAGCCTAAAGGACACGAATGTATGTTGATTTCATTTGTTTAACTTACCGTATTTAAGTTGGTAGTGGCTGGTGATTTGGCTTCGCAATCTGACAGTTACGGGTTCGATCCTAGCCGAAAAGATTATTGGTTATTGACAGGAAAAGCATCCAGAATTTAATGTATTCAAGAAGTGCCAAAGAAAGATCTAGTAGCTGAAGTGGATAGTACATCCAAGCCCTTTTCGGCATTGCTAAGTCAAACCAATGAAAGTTTTAAATTTCTTGCTAAGACGAAAATGATTGTGATAATTGATAGTTTTCTCTGGTCTCTATGCCAAATTTGCACTTAAAGCGCTTACTTTAAAAGAGGATAAAAACAGCGGCGGCGCTAGCTTCACGCTAGTGATAGGAAAAAGCAGCGGCACAGACGCTAACGAATTACTAGCATAACGGGTAGCGACGCTAGTGCCCAGCTCTGCCTATACATTAATAATATGATTAATGACTGTTACTAGTTGATCAGTCGCTTTATTTCTTGATTGTTTTGAGTAAAAGATAAAGCCATCTAGGCATCTGTATTTCCATTGAATCGATTTACCGAATCTTTGTTTATCATAAAAGACTATAAGAAATAAAAACTTTTTTGAATTGATTTTCCATTTCTATCCTCCATTCACGAGAAAGCGAGTTGGAACGCTATATGTCAGATTAGATATCCTCACTCGCTTGGGAGTTAACTTTTCTGAGGTTCCTCTTCTTGTCTTTGGTTGAATTTGCTGCTTGTTCAAGCCACCAAGCAGCGACAAATATCGTGAAGTACCTAATCCAAAAGCACAACAACATGTCGAGGGTAGGAGTTGAACCGCGACCTTTCGATTCATTATGGTCGCTATAAAAACGGCGCTCCAGACCGTTGGGTCACGCTGCCGACGTGACTAAGAACGATTTTAAAACGATTGAATTTTTTTTAACCGATTGGGTAAATCGATGTAATGGAAATGCACTACAGTAATTGTTTTTTAACAAAGAATAATATATTTTATCTTACTCAGTAGGACTCAAAGACAGTACTTGAGCGAGCTGAACAAAGCACAAGAAGTCCATACTGGTCTTTTTACACTACTGATCAATATTGGTATTGTTTTTTGAAGTTGTTCTTTCGGTTTAGGCCTATTGTTTTTTTTCATTTTATATCGTATAAGCTTTCGCTGAACTTGGGAAAGAAGGCCCCATTATTAAATTAGCCCAGGGCCCCACGTACTGTTAATCCGCCCAGGGTTTGATTCTGAGTCGGGTCAGACCAATGACTTAAACATTGATATTCACAGCTTTTCCCTGGTTGACGTTCAGCATTAAAAGGAACAGTGTGGAGATTCAACAACAACAATTATCGTTTATTTATTTATATATTTTTTCTACGATTTCACCTTATAGTGGTAGACAGGTGGTGGCTAGACTGAAAGACCGAAAGGTCATTTTGCTGCCTGCTGGCCAAGGCAACTTGGCAAATAAACAAGCTGAATCGAAACCTTAACTTTACTCTTGCACTATCTTGCACGCGATACTAGCATACGAAAGCAGCATACCTTTTCAAATCTACGTAATCTCGCTAAACCTACTACTTTAGTGGTTAACTCACATAACTCTCATTTTTTTGAAATGTAGCAAACTGTTTTTTATGCCCTATCGAGCTACACTCCTTTACTCATTTTTGGCACACCAGACTTTGCAGTAAACTAATGAAATGTGACTGTTGAGGGCTTTGTGGTAGGCCAATGGGACAACCTGATTAATAGATTATTACGACATAGACGAGTTGCCTCGGCGCATTCAGATCGTAGGTTACTTTGGGTGAGAATCAGAACGTATTCATCCTAGAACAGGGGTATGCAAACTTTTTTAATAGCGGGCCAAATAGCAATAAGCACGACATCGTGCGGCCGCGCGTTTAGACAGGATAATATTTTATCAAGTATTGATTTTGCCCGGGATAATAATAAAACCGTATTTTGTTAAACTCTTGGACGTAGGTTGATCGATTGAAACAAAATCAACAAATATACTGAAAGGAATATTCACGAAGATAAAAGATGTGCATAACAGAGAGGAAAAAGAATGAATGAAGGATATCTTTGCTAAACTACGCTGTAGTCATGGTTTAATTGTAATTAACCGCAGTAAATTAAATTATTGGTAGAGCATGTTTAGTACGGTAGGCTTACGATTTTTCCGCCTATTACACCGGTCTTATAGGCATCTATTCTTGTAAAGCAACTTTTACTCATCAAATCATAAGCGCTATGTTCAGGAGCGTAGTTAAGGGGGGGGCCATTGTGCCATGCCCCCTCCCTCCTTTTTGACTCTGCCTTTTCGTAAAAAAGAACAAAACTAATGGTGCCAAGTGACTGAAATATGCCTGACCCTTTTGGTGGTTTCCTTAGCTTATGGCCAGGGGCGGATCCAAAGGGATAGGATGAGAGGTATGCATCTTCCCATTAGCCATTTTCAAAAATGTTTTTAATGCATAACTTACAACTTTTTCATAATTTCAATATCTTCGAGAGCAATAAGCCTCAATTACGCCATAAGCACGCATAATCAAAAATGTGCGGGCAAAATGCATTACATTTGGCGAAGCACTTAGAATTAAAATCAAAAAATTTATACAAAATTTGCCTGAAAATTATTCAAAAAGCACTAAAATAGCTACTACAGAATGTAAATTTTCAAAAATTGCTCGGAGAGCATGCCCCCGGACTCCCTAGTAGATCTTTTCTTGTTTCTCAATCAGCTTCAATTTTGTTGTGCCTAAAAAACAACCCCTGAAAAAATGTGGAAATTATGCTCCACCCCCTTAAAATTTCTCGCCACGCCACTGGCTATGTTCATTGCAATAACATAAAAATATCGCGCCGGTACATAATTTATTGAAAATCAAGAGCGCTGGATTAATGGGCCGAACATTAACTTATAAAAACAGTTAAATTATTCATTATAATCCAAACCCAAACGCTTTAGGAGGAAAAAGTAACGAATTTCTTTTTATAATGACCGACGTGTTGACGACAAAGATTCAGCTGTCATCATCAGCAGGGTATTTTAGCAGTACAAAACTCTAAGAGATCACAAATAGCTGAATCTGCTTCTGATGATGGCACCTAAATTTTTGTTGCTGAACGTCCATTCAGTATGAAGAATCTATTTTGGCTTTAATTTTCCTTCTTAAGCTATTCTCTTTATATTTGCATTTTGTTCAAAACGCTCTATTTGTGACATTGATTTTATCAAGCATCTAAAAAAAACATGTGAAACATTTGCGGGCCGCATTCTATTAAACAACCGCAATCTTTCGAGGGCCGCACGATTTGTGGACGCGGGCCGCAGTTTGCACACCCCTGACCTAGAAGATCAATCTGTTGTTATTCGAGTACTTATCATTACGAGATCAACGCTTCACTATTTGTAATTGCCTTAAAAGTTTAAAGGTACAATATGATCCATTAAACAGTTATTACAGTAAATTTCAATCCTTTTTTTAACATTCCATTGGCGATGATCTTGCGCGGGAGGCAAATGCCCCCCAGTTATAATGTTAAAAAAAGGACTGGTATTAACCCGGCCCTATAGGCGCTGATTTTATCACCCCCTCATAACTTTTGGGGTGATGACAATTCCCAACTTCAACATGTGATTTATCTCTTGCAAGAGAAATGTTTTCCTTGGAAAAAATTGGCTGTGCCAAAGCGCTAACGCCAGCAAGCGGACGAAGCGCATCACATGGAACCAAGCCGGTTCCATTGGCGATGATCTTGTGCGGCCAACGCGGCTAACGCGGCCTGCTATGAGGCTGCAAGTAGAAATTCATTCCAAAGTTACTTTTGACTTCGTGGTTTATTTTGTTTTGAAAGTGAGAGAAGAAAATTGGGCAGTCGTCGTCCCTGCTCTACTGCGTACCGAGAGGAACGGTTAGATGGATGAACCTAAGTACAACTGGTTACGTTTTTAAGTCAGCACAAACCAAAGACGCAAAAATCCGCTTATTCCTCTGGTTAAGTCTGATATACGGTCAGCAAACCAGCAAGCTTAGGTTTCGTGGGGTCGGGAAAAGACACTAACAAGATTTCGTGCTTGGTAGATGGTAGATGGCTGACAACTCCTAGCAAGCTCGTTATTGTGTATCGATCACTTCCTCGCAATTAGGAGGATGAAATATAGTCGTGTAAGCAGATTGAGCAATAACAAAAGCCATGCTTTCACAAGATCAAGCACAAATCATGCAAATCCTCGCAATTAGGAGGATGAAATATAGTCGTGTAAGCAGATTGAGCAATAACAAAAGCCATGCTTTCACAAGATCAAGCACAAATCATGCAAAACCAACGGAAAAGCTGTTTTATTCTCAATCAAAGACATTTCAAAGCGTCTTTTTATGCGAAAATCTCCTACTTGTAATCCGAAATTTGCGGTTTCTAAAACCGCAGCGAACAACAGCTTTACCAGCCTTTTACCTGCGCTGCCTCTATATTGAAAGTAGCATTATTTATCATTTAAACTGAGGCAGAGGTGGGCAACGCCATTTAAGGCAGCGAGCGGGTGCGGCCCCCATGAAGCTCTTTGACACTTTATGCTTGACTTTCCTCTTCTACCTATTTTCTCTCAAATAAAGTTATGTGAGCGTTTTATGTTCATCCTGTTGGAACTTTTGATTGTTTAATTTCGTGTTGAAACGCAATCGCGACATTTCGCAACACTGCGCAGCAATCGATCGCATAAGTATGGAGAAAGAAAATTAGACCTGTCAACTGTGAAGCTCTGTGTAGTGACGTCGCATGCTTTACACTTTCACGTCCGCATGTAGCTGCCGTGATTAGCAGTGCGTCCCCCAGTATACAGTGCGTCCGCATGTAGCTGCCGTAATAGCTGAAACACAAACCAGCATTTGCAGTGCGTCCCCCAGTAAAGATTACATTTTCCGAAATGGCCCTTGCGTTAAAAAGTTCCAACCCCTAATTTAAGCAAATCCTGGATGGAAATGGTTGAACGCAAGTTACTGCACACGTCAAGACTAATTGAAATTCACAAGGAGGTCACGATGGGCGTAAAAAAAATTAAAGCCAGCCCGGAACATAATTACAGTGTATTTACAGTATCTGCGATTTTTTTAAATGAAATAAAAATTTTGACTTTTTTTCTTTTGATAAATGGAATCAGCAAAATTCGCCGAAACGAGCGTCGTCATTTCACATCAATCAATCGTTACGACATCACAAACAGAACGCTTTTTCGTCAAAAATTACCTCATTGCTACTTTCCAGTTCGAGTCCAGTGACGTAATTGATGACGTCACATGTTTGCTTCGCGGATTCAATCGAAAAGAACTTCATTTCCGAAATCATATCAATAACATCGTCAACCTAAATGGTTATTCATGAAGTCGTATGATGTCATTACTATGTCATTGTGATCACTCACCAGCGCCTCGATGACGTCATGTTCACCGTTAAAAACGAGAAGTTGCAAAAGTTGTTGCAAATTATGCGATTTTGTCGCGGCGATGAAAGCGCTGGTTAGATTTCGCTCAATCCGAGACGGTACGAGACGAACCGATACCGACTCGTAGGAACACAATCTATCCAAGTCGCAAACCTCGATACCAATTCGTATTTGACGAGGTTCATTCACTGTGGTTATGACATCACTCAAAGCACGATCGTAACCATGCAAAAGAAGGGGAAAACCCTTTTCTGAAAGTGTCAACACATTGTTGTCGGACAATCACTTTTGTTGTTATTTACAATTTACCTTCGTCTTCGAGATAAAATTTATAAGTAAGTGAATGAAGAGAGCTCGTGAAATCGTGGCATTTGATTTGAAAAGACGATCGATGGGTGGTCTTTGTGGGCATCGCCGTGCACTTGCCCCTGGGAGGAGATTTTCGGAGGATTGTTAACTCTGCTGAGGCACTCCTTCCCAGGGAATCGATACCTACATAATTATTGTGTACGTATAATTCATGCAATTGTGTTGTATTGAACTTGATAACACAGCAATTCATTGAAGATAAAATTCCTAAATGTCTTGTTTGGTAATTATCAGTTCCCATGAGAAAATACGATACAAAAATGAAATTAGGACACAATCACGTAACATTGCCACTTTGGACTAGACTAGAGAAATTGACTGGCACTTGTTCTAACGGAATCTTGGCAAGTTGTACAGATTGCTACACTTTCCAAGCAAATCGTGTAAATCTATTAAGCCATTTATTAAGTTCCCCAACGTTAGGGCAGGTCCATATTGAAAAGACCAAATATATAAGCCAGGGGTCTTTAACCTTTTTTGCGCAATTGCCCCTTTTTGGAAAATGTGGGACGAAATCGCCCCCTGAGCGCAATGATGTGTTTTTCCACTAAAACCTAGTAAAGAGCAAAAAAACGGTTTTCACCAGTGGCGCACCCAGGATTTGGCAAAGAGGGGGGTCATAACCGGGCGTGTGGGGGTGAAACCCCCAGCCGCCGGAGGCCAAGGGGGTCAGGGGACGTAGCTCCCAGCCGCCAACAAATTTTTACACTTTTCACATTAAAAACAATAGTCATTTTAAGACACTTTTTCAGCGAGAAAGAGCATGCAGTGAGTGCAGTCACTATGGACAATGCAAACATAGTTTCGCAGTTTATGTCTAAAAGCAGAAGCTTGGCTAAAATAAGTGAAAGGAGGCTGCAACCATTATTAATTTGAGAAATTATAGACTGAAAGTTAGATTTTAGCACCTTATTACAGGGCCAAAGAGGGGGATATGGCACCGTGCCATTCCTCTGCGTGCACCTATGGTCTTCACGTCCGCAGAGCTCCATTTTTCATTAAAAGCAGGTGAAGAGCATCCATAGAGCTTTTTTCGGAAGATTATTGCATAATATGTTGTTGTGTGTTGGCAATTCTAAAATCGCCCCCCTCACAAGCAAAATCGCCCCCCGATTTCAACAACTGTTACAATCGCCCGTATAAAGGCCAAAATCGCCCCCCGGGGGGCGACATCGCCCCCGTTGAAGAACCTTGATATAAGCGCTGTGATCGCGCTGCAGCATCCTACGACTCGAATAAGATTTAGTACTTAGTACTAGAGCTAAGAACTCGAAATCGCTGAACTCGTTCTTTTTTTTGCCGAAACGGAAAAACAAACCCTTGAACACGAGTTGGAACTCGACCTCGAAAATATTTGACTGAGTTTTGAAAATTTCTAAGTTTGAGAAAAATTGCTTGACTACTCAGCCACAACCCGATGACTACTCAGCCACAACCCGATGACTACTCAGCCAAAACCCGACGAAAACTGTTTGAAAGTAGCGTATCCTCGGTAAAAATTATTAAACTCGAACTCGCAGTATTAAAAATGAAGAATTCGAACTCGGCCCTCAAAATTTTAATAAACTCGATTAAAAATTGTTGTTGCGGGTTCTCATCCCTGGTAGGTACCTTTCACTAGCAGATCGATTGGTCCATCCAAGTTGGCGGTGTGCAGAGAGTTTTCGTCGATTCGACAATACCGATTGTTCTTGCACCATTGTATCTCGTGGGCAACTTTGTTGTTCTTTAAGGTCCAGCTGATCTTCTCACAGTGATTGCACTCGAGGTCAAGAACCATTGAATGGTGGCGGGAAATACGACCGTGGCAATTCGACATGCATCTACACACGAATCATTGAAAAAAGCAAATCCTTATTAAACTGCGGTATTACGCCGAAGTGTGTAACTAGGGACGGGATCATCTACACGGCTTATAGCGCCTGAGCAACACAGTTCCAAAGAAACATCACTACAGCAGCGAGCCGTTGGTAACTCTGCTGTTCCGGGAATCGAACCCCAAACTTACCGCGCCGACAGCAGTGTGCTCAAGAACTGAGTTAACCGACCTCGTGATCTCACCAACAAGTGACGTTTGACTCACCTCAAAAACATTTTTGGAATGTCGTCGTGGAAAAAGTCTATCTGCTGATCAGCGAACACATGTTCGAACCCAGGAAAAGACACAATTGCACGAAAAAAACAGGTCGAGACTTTGATCAAGTCTGAAACTGGAATCCTTGCTTCGGGTGACTCTGAAAACCTCATCGTCTTTTTCCAACCGAAGCATGAGCCTGGGAATAAAATGGAAACATAAAAATAAAAGCAAACTCGGTTTTTCTGAAGAAAATGTTTTTATTACAAAACTAATTGGCGAAGTTAGGAACAGGGCTGCGAACGCCATCTCGAAAAACAGTTGATTAAGTTTAAACTTATTCAAAGCTTGACAAAAATTGCTTGAACTTAACCCGATAAAAACTACTTGAACTTGACATAGAATTGATAGAAATTATTGCTCTCAAACCTGAACTTGGAAAATTAAAACTGAACTTGAACTCGGTTTGCAAACTTTTAATAAACTTGAACTTGAGCGCGATTAAGAGCACTCGCAAGTCCGCAAACCTGGAGAGGAACTGCCACAATTGATGCAAACTTGCGCTTACAATCGCCGATCCACAATTGAACCGCCAGTAGTGATTCTACACAGCCAGTTCGATTCTCACTTTGTTGTCTCTTTTTCTGTTTTGTTGCTAATCACTTATTTTCACTCTTTGGCTAGCTTTATTATCGATTTTGAAGAAATTCTACAAACAACTCGTACTCTTGCGCGTTACTTTCCCAACATTTGCATCTACGGGAAGCTCGTCTTGCTTGATTGAACAAAACCAATTGATGACGAAACTTTCGTTCAGAGAGACCAAAGATCGAAACTCTAGCAGATGATGTCGCAAACCTGTAACGTCGAAAAATTATATAATGACTTCGCAAAACTATTTGCGCAGCGAACGCGGCGTTACACTGGTGGTATTTGAAGTGTTTTGGTGAATTTCGATATCGTTGAGTGGATTCGTGGTTAGATTTGGAATGCGTTCAACGTGCAAATGTGTTGTGTACGGTGAAGTCAAGCATGAGAGTAGAGCATGTTTCAGGGAAGGTAAGAGCGCTTTGTGTTGTTTGTTTCAATCTGTAGCGAGGACATTTCAAATAAGAAGCTGAATTAAAAGCAGACAGAAAATTTAAAACTTTCTTTTCCCCTTTTTTTCTTAGACTAGTTGCGCTGTGATGGCAGTGAGTAACCTCAAAAGGGTGCACACTGTTACGATTCCTACCATTGCACTATATCATAGCGGTATCGGAGCTATGGTCTCTTCATTGTCTTTTTTATCTCGCCGTCATATGTTTCGTTTGTTGTTATTGTTATTTTGTTGTATTTTTTGTAGTTTTTTCTTCCTTTGTCCCTCAGTCTTGGTTTAATCGAGTCTTGCGACCATGCGTACGATTACCTTCACCTACAATTTTCATTCTTTCTTGTCCCGTTTCTGTGTCCGTTTGCTGTTGAATTCTTATATCGTTGTGCTTTATATATTTTGACGGTGCAGAAATAAAAGACATTACTACTTTCAGTTTTCAGTAGATTTGGCTTGATAGCTGTCGCATTTCTGTTGCAAATGTTTTGCAAAAATAAAACTTAACATTTGAGAGATAATTCGATCAAATCTTCATGATCCGCGCGATATTGCGCTGAAGCGTGTAAATAGTGGGGGGATTCGTCTACGCGGCTTAGCGCCTCGACAACACAGCTCCGTAGAAACCACACAGTGATGGGAAGCTGTTGGCGACACTGTGTTTGATATGAACGGAGCGGGAATCGATATGCAGATATCGATAACGAAGTGCTTATCCACCTCGAGCCGACAGAGTGAAAGTTGCAGAAGTGTTAGTGTGTTAGTAAGCTGGAACTGACCTGTGGACGTAGCGGTGAAAGACAATATATCGATGTGTGGATTCGATTCCCGGGCCAGCATTATCGTACACAATGTCGCCAACGAGTCAATACCGTTGCAATGATTCTGCGTAGTTGTGTTGCCGAGGCGCTAGACCGTGGTGATGGATCTCGTCACTCCAAACACGCTTCGCAGAGCTGCCGCGAGCATGATGAAGGTTTGACATTACATCGTAGAAGCGAGTTTTTTTTTATTATTAACTGCATATTACCCTCCTTTCACGAAAAAGCCATTATAGCGCTATAACGAGCTCGCTTAGAAGTTACCGGCCACTTGTCTACCACACGAAGATGGGGAATCCCGCTAAGTGCCTTTCCTAACGGCACAACAAGTACACTTGCCGGCTTGTTCTTCACACTGTCCCTTCAATGCTAAACGTCAAGCAGGGAAGCTGTGAATAGCAATTTTAAAGTCATTGGTTTGACCAGACTCAAAATAAAATCCGAGTCTACAGCTCCCGAGGCGGACGATCTTACCACTCGGCCACCTAAGCTGCTAAAGTTGAAAATTTCTGCGTTCCTGCTGTACTAAACCTATCTCACCGCAGATTTCTGACGCGCTCTGCAGCTCTTCTAGCACCCGTTACATTAACGTTCTACAAATTTTTTCAAAGTATCAAACCTCACCGACTTCCCTTCGTGTTCCGCCTTGTATCATCACATCAGGGGTGGGTTGGCCGACTTGGAACAGCGTCGAATCTTGGTGATATCCCGTGGCTTGCCAATGGCGCTGGTCGTGAACTGTTAGAGATAACTTGGCTACGTATAAACCAAGAGCGAAAAGTCGCGCGTCGGCGTAAATATTTGGCTCTGTTTCGTCAAGGTTAAGGTTCAAGCGGTTTTTTAAGACCGGGGTTTCGTCTTTGGATTTAACTCGAAATATCTCCCATTTGTAGGAAGGAATCGTCACAGCTGAGCAGTGGAAAAAGGTGTCGGCGGTCAAATGGAGAAAGTGCTCGATGTAAAGAGCGGTTTCTAGCCAATTTCTAACGTTTCCATCACGTATACGCACTGTGACATCACAATCATTTTTATATTGAGCCAAAACAATCTGTTTGAAATTCAAAGAAATCAGTTGGTTTTCTACTTTAATTGCTACCATTTTTTCTCCACTAGATTCAAACTTGGTTGGCATGGTAACCATTGTATAATCGCGAGGGTCCATGGGAAAATTGATTTGGGGAAAAAATGTCTGGGTCGATTTTGTGATCATCAAGGAGTGGTCACTGCGCTTGTGGTTGTCGACATCAACAGACATCTTATACTTACCTATATTTCCTCTGATATACAACAACATTTGCTCGTCTCTTCCAACAACAAAACCGTTTTTCGACGAGACAAACACATCATAAACCAACGGCGTTGCAATGACAGTGGAATAAGCGACGACTAGGGGGGACGCTCGATTCCTGGCCGTCACCTCAATCAAGTACTGGGTGGTGGACTTTGGAAGAGACGTGGTCACGTGCCAAAGTGGACAGCGATAGGAGTAGACGGAGTTAAATTTAGCCACGGATTTGTTGGTGGAATAGTCAAGTATATTCAAGGTGGCAGACATTGGAGCTCCAGCGGAGGTCGTCACCTCGATATCACTAGTGTACGGATGGATACCCACAAAATTCGCTACCTCAACTCCAAGATCAGAAATTGGTTCGACCAAACAAAAAGCATCAGAAAGAACAAGTGTCGATACGTTATTCGCGAGGACTATGACAAAAGAATGCTTTCCAGGGCCTAAACGTTTCTGGTGCTCTCGCGTGAGAGCAAAGCTTTGTGACGTCAACGACTTTTGCGTGAACAAATCTCGGTCAAATGAGGTCAGTTGGTAGGTAAATGCAACGTCACCGATTGTGAGGTGATAATACACCGGAAAAGAGTAGATATGGGAAAATCTGAGCTCAACATCGAAGAGGTAGGTCGCGTTTGTTTCGGTGAACTGCAGACTTAGAGGGGGGTGCTCCAGATCGGCCTCCACTAAGATGTCCCCCGATGCGCGGAACTCATGCTCCCCCAAACGACATTTGGACTTATACTCATATTTTCCCGGAAAGTAGAAGATTGCTTCGGATTGGTATCGCTTCACTCTGACCAGCTCTGATTGCTTTCCGTTGCCATAGAAAATCCGACACATGGGGAGGGGGATGGTCAGGGGGAACCTCAGGAGCGTCATGGTGAAAACAACCGTTTGACCAACAATTGCAGGGGTTTTTGTGTCGACTTTGATCGTAGGTTCTGTTAAAATACGAAAAATAATTTCTTGCAGGGTCAATAAAACAACTCACGTTGCTTAAATCACATAATCGTGTGGATAGAGATCTGCCTCTGGAGCTGTAGACTCGTGTTTGATTCCTAGTCGGGTCACACCATCAATGACTTTAAAATTGATGTTCACAGCTTCCTTGCTTGGCGTTCAGCATTAAAGGGACAGTGAGGAGAACAAGCCGGCAAGGTCACTTGTTGTGCCGTAGGCAAAGGCACTTAAACGGATTGCTCCATCTTAGAGTGGTAGACCGGTGGCCGGCAATACTCCTAAGCGAGATCGTATATATGTTGTAATCGCAGGACAAAGATGCAACAACATGAACAATAATACATTCCGGGTTTAACCCTTGACTTGCTTAATTTTTGGTGCCCTTTTAAAAAAACGCAATCTTCGGCTCAAGTAGGCTCCGTTGGTAGACAATTATTTACGGGTTTGATTCTTCCAACTTTCAGACTTTACTCACATAGTTCACGATTTTTTAACTTAGATATTGTACGAGGCAAACCTCACCGATATAAAAGAAAGATATCCGAAACTTGTCAGAACAGTAGCTCGAGTCCATGTGGAAATTGACTGTAACCGAGGATGAATACATGGAATAAGCCGGAAGCGTGAGGTCACAGTAAGACCAGGTTTGTTTTGCGGAAATGACGTGCAATCGCACCATGTCACACCTACAGAACAACTATTATTTAAGATTTCAAAGAATTTCGTATTTATCGCGTTTCAAAGTATAATAATGGCAGCCAACTTAATGCATGATGATCAACGGTCTTCTACATTTACCCTCTCCTCAAGCCCACTTTGAGTTAGCCCAAAGTTCATGGCCTTTCCGCAAAACTTTAATGCAATCTGAACCTAACCCCCCCCCCCCCCCCCCAAACTCTTTCTTATTTCAACGAGATTCAAATTTAGCAACGCTAGTTTGTCCGAAAAAGTACAATGGTGTGCAACAAATAACTCTCCGGTAAGAATAAGCCAAATTGAACTCTGGCACGATATTTGACAAATGGAACGCACCCCCCCTTATCACGTCGTGATGAACTACCGGAAGCTCTTTGCTGCGCTGGTCGGTTTCTTTTTTTATTGCTATTTAGTCTACGACGAAATTCAGTCTTGCATTGTTTTACTACAGTACTCGCTACAATGTTGATAAAGCAGCCAGACAGTGAATTGTACAAATCAGTGCAAAGATACCGTAGTTTGTAAGCGCTTGTGAAGTGAATTTCCGTCAGAATAGAGCGAGATACAAATGGAGCCTCTGACGTCAGGATAGAGCGTGATACAAATGTGTCATTGTTATTATCAAGTTGGCATCGATATTTTCCATAAATAAGCCAGAGAATGATGCTTAGTCCCATTCATTACCTCAAAGGAGGACTTGAATTGGGAGGTCAAACAACTGCTGGTAAAAGTCCTTCGCATTGCACCAGCAGCCATCTAGTGGAAAGACCAATCTAACCTTAAAACTTTTTCCCAACATAGAAGAAAAATCTATTGAGTCAGTTTTTAGATACCAAGTCATTGCTGGAGCAAAAATATCAAATCTTCATAATACACACGATGTTAGACCGGAGCGTGTAACGAGTGGCAGGGTCCATCTCTGCGGCTTAGCGCCTGGGCATTGAGCAACACAGCTCCGAAAAAACGTCGCAGCGGCGGCGACACTGTCCAATTTGACCGACCGGGGAATCGAACCCAATCTAGTTTCATCACTTACAGTAATATTGTTTCCACTACATCAAATGGTCGATCATGTCAAGCTATTAATATGTAAGGTGAAATGCTAGTAGTTGGTCCAGCGTCTGCTTAAACAGCTTGAATGTCAATCAGGTTCGATTATGACGTCAGAAATGCGCGGGTTTATGGGGGGCCCAAAAATTTCCAAATTTTTTTAAATTTTTACTCGTTTACAAATGTTATAATTGGTATTAAAATCTGAAATACTCTGAACTAAGATTCAGGAAAGTCGTTTGAGAAGCAGCGTTTTTTGTGATCAAAATCCTTTCTTATTAACGGCTGGGCTGCAGCAATTGTTAATGGTTAGGCCTACATCATAATCCAAATGAAAGTCAGAAATAAATTCAAGATGAAAAGGTTAGTTGGATTGCATATTCGGTGAATCAGTGTAGGTTATTGCATTAAAGCAGTTTTGCGGAAAAGCATGATACAGAAAAAGAGTTCGCTTATGTTGTAAGGTATTGAAGTAGCTTACTGATATTCCACTATGCTTTGAAAATCTAGGAACTGCAGTTCAGCTCAGTAGGCTGCTTATAATACGATACTATAAGCCGAGTGTTTAGAGCCGACAAGTCTTATTTCTGCCAATTAGAGTCCTACCTTATTTTCGGTAACTAGCGTGCGTTAACCAATAGAGGGCAGTACCCCCTTCCTCGAGCGAAAATTAGTCCAAGATATAAAAAAAATGCACATGGAGTTGGTCAAGTGGTTGGTGCGTAGGATTACGGAACTGGTTTCGCGGGTTCGAAACTTAGCTAGGTCATTTTCCATGATGCATATACTTCACTTACATAAAAACCCAAGATGCAATTATGTGGCTTAAAATAAAAAAAAAAAACAATAAAAAAAGATATAAAAACAAACCAATGAAATTGATCTGTTTGCATGGACTACACTGGCTGTCAACAGCCAACATCCATAGTCAACACTCAACACCCACCCCCTTGATGATTGCAAAAAAAAAGAAACCTTTTTTGAAACGAACCGACTTTTTTTCGTGCGTAGCTTGTCGCAATTGTTATCATGCTTTTGCTGTTTTGACCAACTTTCTAATTTAATCTCGAGAAACTTTTATTACGATGCGATGCAACAATACCGGCAGCCCAACTTTTCTGATGTGTTTTGCTTGAACTGCATTTTTGTCATAGATGATGCTACTGCGAAGTACTTAATAAGTAGGAGTTTCCTTAAATGCGGTGTATCTGCAGTAACTATAAAATCGAATCAAACCTTCATTACAACTTACTCGTTTCGTTATTCTCGCTGTAGTACCGAAGCGTGGTAACGAGTAGCGGAGCCTGACCCCGCGGCTAAGCGCCTGGACAACGCAGCTCCGAAGAAACGTCGCAGCGGTGGCGAGCCGTTGGCTACAGTGAGTGCGATTTGACCGGCCTGGGAATTGAACCTCAAACTTTCCGCATCGATAGCGACATCTTTAACAACTGCGCTATAACCGGCCGGTTTGTTAAAAAATTATTAAAATATAAAAAACTAAACTGACACTGCCGTAGTGCTAAGAATAAAATATAAATGCTGCCAAGGTAGATCAGACCAACAAAAGATTTGAAGAGGCCCAGGGGCGGAAGGGGAGGGGGGGACCAAATTGTTTCTATGTACCGTAACTGTTTCAGGAGCTGGAGTCCTCCGTTTTTCAGACATCCCCATTATGTGTTTGAGAGTATCTGATGATATCGACGCTGTCATTTGGGTGAAAAATGCTTGGACAATATCTACGCTATATTTGACCTTAATCGCTGGATGAGGGATTCCTCTCGCACGCAATTCATTTTAGCTTAAAAATGTTTCTGTAGGAAGGGCAGTGTTTTCTCATGCTCCACTATCCTCACTTTTCCAGACAGTTATGGAAGAAACTGCCCCCTTTAAAATGAGGGTTATTGCATTAAAGTAACATATTAAAAGTTTATATCAAGGTTTGTATGCGTTGCTTATATCGAGGTTGGTTTTTGAAAAAAATTTTTGGAGGGAAGCAATTAACTGTTTTATCCTCATGGCTACACCCCGTTTGTGACGTTGCGAAAGCTGGCCTAATTTAGTCAGTTAACCTTCCTATGGCCCAAAAATGAGGTACACTAAAATTTTGCAGTAAATTTTTAACCACGGTTTGATAGTTTGAGTTTCTGCAAAACCTTTTTCCTTCCTAAATAAAGCGCAAAGCATCCAGCAAAAGCATGAATGAAATATCTTGGTTGTTTCCTTAGTTAGGGCATTATATAGCTTAATTATGGCTAACTGCAATCGCGTAATAATTTAGACTAGAAACATAACAATACGATGCATTGAACTACCGTAATGGTAGCATCTTTACGTCATGACGATGTGACGTCACTGAAACACCCTCCATTGAAAAATCCTGCGTACGCCACTGCTAGATAGAGTACTTTAATCATAAACTTTTTCCTTCAGCTCCCTAAAAAGTAGGGTGCGGTGGAAAAGTAAAATTTTTGAATTTTGAAAAGTGGTATTTATCTTTGTCTCCAAATATGGAGCAAATAACATTGGAACTAATTTTAGGTTGGTGCACCCTCTAGTGTCCGTGCACATCTGCCAAACGATAAAAAAATTGCCAATTTGGCCATAGCTTAAAAACCAGTTGAGCTAGAAAGCTAGTTTTGGGCTCAAAAGATGCAGAACTAGCACTTTCCTATCTGCTCTAAGAGGAACTTTCTTTCTAAACTGACCAGAAAAAAAGTTGTAGGCAAAAAACAGCTTTTTTGATGAAAATTGTGCATGTGCGAGTATGCAGTACCGGTAGCCCATCTTTGCAGTTGGTAAGACTTCCAAGAGTTAAAGTAATTACCAAGTTAGTATTAGTTGGTCTAATTTATTACCTGGTGCTAGCAATATTTGCGTGCAGCTATGCATATGTAGAATGTGGATGTAGCGTTTGACAAATATTATCCATGCAATACAGCTCAGATGGCCGAGTGGTATAGAGCGTCTGTCTTTTGAGCTGTAGACTCGGGTTTGATTCCAAGTCGGGTCAAACCAATGACTTTAAAACTGGTATTCACAGCTTCTCTGCTTGACGCTCAGCATTAAAGGGACTGTGTGAAGAACAAGCCGGCAAGTTTACTTGTTGTGCCGTTGGGAAAGACACTTAGCGGAATTCCCCCATCTTGGTGTATTAGACGGCTGGCAACTCCTAAGCGAGCTCGTATAGCGCATTGATCGCTTTCTCGTGATAGGAGGATAAACATGCAACTAACTAACTAACTAACTAATACATGTACCGAAATAAAAGTAGACATGTGTTAGCACATAACAGTACTGTGCTTGAATGATATCAATATAATTCTCACTATGTAGTGCACTACATCAAATCTCAAGACATTGAAAAAGCATAAAAATTGATCAACAAACATTTTTATGTCGGTCAAACTTATTTATAATCAGCACTCTTATCGGCCCCAAGTAGAAAGACCGAAGAGCACCAAGCATTGAGAAAAGGCAAGGCTGATCGTTTTTATGCAGCCATATATTACAATGGTGGGGGGCAGAAATTCCCCAATACCTCATCGCACAACCCAGACATGCATTGGTTTAGGGCAGTGGTTCTAAACCTTTCCTTCATCGTGGCCCTCTTGACAGTGACACTAAAAGACCATGGCCCATTCAGTCTAATCTTAAAAGTCCCCGATCTTGAGATAAAAATGTACTTATTCTTACACTTGCGGCCCCCTTCAGGGGCCGAGGGCCACGGTTGGAAACCCCTGAGTTAGGGTAAGAGCATGATGTTTGGGGAATTCTAGTAAGCTTTTAAAGTAAACCATCTATTTTAATATGAAACGGCTTAAAAACGAAGAGCCCTGAAAAGGCTTGCTGATAAATAGTCAGGTTGACAGTAGGGAAGAATAAACAGCACTGCCCGAATTCTGCCACACATAACACTGTAACAGTTCTGACTTCTGCACACCAATACTCTAATGGTAGGGGAGATGTGGGACCTTTGATCAGGGTGGGACCAATGACCATAGTTGATTTCTCGCAAAGTTCTTTGCGGATTTTCTTTTTTAGGAATTGATTCAAAATAGTTTCAAAGTTTTACATCCGGGTTTTGATCGACTTATGATCATTCACACGCGTGCATGCAAGGATAACCTTTTTTACTGGCTCAAAAGTTTTTTTTTTGTTGTTGATTGTTTTTTCGTCTGTGAACTTGAAGTTAAACGGAAGGTAGCTCAGTATTGCTTGTTTTTAAAGTGTATTTCAATCAATCAATCACTTTTCTGGACCCGCTTATCCTTGGGGGGTCGCGGGGGCAGCAGCTCGAGTTGGATCCTCTAAGCATCTCGATTCTCTGCAACAAAGGATAGATGCTCCGCTGGGATGCAAGGGCGAGACCAACTAAGATCTTCTACGTAATCTCGCCATCGAGTTCTAAGACGGCCTCTAGGCCTTCGACCAATTGGTGTTGAACAGAGCAGTTTTTTGGCTGTTCTTTCCTGGGACATTCGTGTCACATGTCCGTACCAACGCAGTTGCGATCTTTCTAGTCGGAGAAGCAGCGCTTCGATGCTTAGAGATTCACGAATATCTGCACTTTTAACGTTGTCCAACAAGGTCAAACCGCTAATTCTTCGCAAGAATCCCATTTCCGCTGCTTGAACTCGAGACCTCACTTTCTCATTCATGATCCAACACTCATGGCCATAAGTCAAAATAGGAACATAGATCGATCTGAAAATGCATAGCTTTGCCTTGGTGCAAAGCTCCCGTTTCAGTACCACAGATCGGTGGAGCTGGCGCATCACTGCACTTGTTTTTCCGAAGCGGATATCCAATTCGCTAGTTTGTCTGCCGTCACTTGTGAATGAGACGCCGAGGTACTTGAATTTCTCTGACTGTTTTAGTGGTACTCCATCAATTTGGAGAGAACACTGCTTTGGTTGTCTGGACAGGCACATGGTTTCTGTTTTTGTTGTACTGATTTTCATTCCGGCAACAGAGCATGCATCCGAAAACCTGTCAAGAGTTTGCTGGAGACCATTTTGAGTAGAGTCGAGTAGCACAAGATCATCTGCAAATAACAGACGTTGTACAGTGCATTCACCGATCTTTCCTCCGCCACAAGACTCACTTTTCTTAACTATTCTATCTATATAAATAAGGAACAGAATAGGTGAAAGAGAGCAGCCTTGCCGTAGTCCCACACTAACTCTGAAAGGTTTCGTCGTTGCACTGTTAACACGAACCCAGACCTCGGAATGCATGTACAGCGACTTAATGGCATTTAGTAACTGGCCATCACCGCCCAGAGCTTGTCTCTAGGAATGCGATCATATGCTTTTTCAAGATCAACAAAACATGCATTGATCTCTTTTGCATATTCCCACGACTTCTCAAAGATTTGCTGCAAGGCAAAGATCTGATCCATCGTGCTTCGGCCAGGAGGAAAGTTACACTGAGCATCCGTTAGGTTAGGCTCGACTATTTCACGGCATTTCTTTTCCAGGCATTTGGCATAGACCTTACCCGGGACACTGATGAGAGATATGCCCCTATAATTGATGCATTTTCTCTTGTCTCCTTTCTTGTGGATAGGTATTATCACACTAGTTTGCCATTGCTTTGGTGCTTGCCCAGTACTACATGCAGAGATGGGCATTTATCGCGATAATTTATCGGCGATAGTTATCGGCGATAATTTTTTACCGATTATCGTTATCGCTCAACCTAGTTTTGATTTATCGATTACCGATATCGCTTTTGTAATATATTTCGTTATCGCCGATAAATTATCGCGATAAACGATTCTTTATGCACGCAGTAGGTCTACTGTGTTCAAAGTTAGTGAGTTGACACATTGGAAAAAATACGGTTTAAAAACACCTCTCTTTGTTTTATTTAATGCCACGGCAGAGTCCGTGAACTGCTCTCTTTTCTTGAAAAATCTAGAGAAACACTTTTGTGATTGGACTTACAAGAAAAAAACTTCGTTTAACACATTGAAAATTTACCGCAGCATTTATCGGAAAAATTTATCGGCGATAATTTATCGATTACCGATATCGCTTTAAAAAATTAAGATTTATCGGTTATCGGTATCGCCTAGGGCTTTTTTGAAGTTATCGATTATCGTTATCGCTTTAGTACAGAACGGTTTATCGTGCCCATCACTGACTACATGCCACCTTACAAACACGAGTCAGCCAACGAATACCATATATGTTCATTGCTTTTAACATTTCAGGTCTGATATCATCCTCACCAGGTGCTTTTCCAGTTTGCAATGATTTGATTACTGCATTCACTTCTGCTTCGGTTATCTGAATATCTTCCCCAACCTGTTCCTCGTGAATTTGTATCGATGTAGCATCAACTGGGTTTAAAAGATCACTAAAGTAGTCTCTCCACCGATTCAAAATAGTATCTTGATCTTTCAGAGTCACACCATTTGCATCTTCGATAAAGAGAGCGGCTCGAGATCTTTTTCTACGCAAACGGCGAATGGTCTGCCAGAACACTTTGCTTGCCGTTTTGAAATCATCGTCTAACCTTTCTCCAAATTCCTTCCAGGCCCTTTCCTTAGACAGTTTAACTTTTGTGGCTGCCGCCTTACGTGCTTCAGAGTACTGCGAACGAAGTTCAAGTGATGACTTATTTGCAAGCCAGGCCTTATAGGCCACTTTTTTTGCACGAATAGCTTCTTTAACTTCTTGGTTCCACCAAGGAGTTCTTTTCTCGCTACTCTTCGTCCCTTTAACACGCTTACGTCCACAACAGTTAGTAGCGGACGTAATGACTGCTGTTCGAAACAAACACCACTCAGTTTCAATGTCTTCAGTAGAGGTCGGAAGTTCTTTGAACTTAGATGCAATGTTGTCTGCAAATGCAGTTCGTACCTCTTTGTCAGCCAATGATTTCCATTTGATTCGATAAGTTTCTCGTGGTCGAAAAGTCTTTCGTTTTTTCAAGGGTTTCAAATCTTTCAAATTGCAGACAACTAGGTGGTGATCAGTCGACAACTCAGCCCCTCTTTTAACACGAACATCAGACACGGTAGAAAACAAGTCCGCCGAAACGATACAAAAATCAATCAGGAAGCGTTGTCCCAAAGAGTCTCTGAACCAGGTGTACTTATGAATTCTTTTGTGCTGAAAAAATGTGTTCATTATGCACAGCCCATTGGTGGCACAGAACTGCAATAAACACCTTCCGTTCTTGTTAATGTCAGGATCACCATGTTGCCCAATAACACCTTTCCAGGTTGCATTGTCGATGCCCACATGTGCATTGAAATCGCCCAAAAGGACAAGGGATTCTGATGAAGTTGCTTTTCCCAATGCAACTTCCTCCAGAAAGGCTTCGTACTGTGATTCTATGTTAGGTGATAACACCTGCAATATACACAGAGATCGCTTCTGCAACCTTAGCTTTAGAAGACAAACCCTTCCTCCCAGTGGTACCCAGTCAACGACACATTCAGCCATGTTGGGGCTCACAAGTAAGCCAACACCAGCTTGAGCAGACATTGCTGTATCAACACCTGAGTAGAAAATTTTCCACCCACCGTTCAACTCGACAGTTCCAGAACCCCGGCGTTTTGTTGATGAAATTCCCACAACATCAAGGCGATACTGCTGGGCCTAGCAAACAAGCTCCTGCTCTTTTCCTGCCAGTGACAAAACGTTCTAGTTCCCGATAGCTAGATCCCGGCAGTTTGGTCCAACTCGAGTACGTTTTCTGTGCGTTGCCCCCATTTGCCTCCCCAAACGCTTAGCGACTGCGTTGGTGGGTTTCCGGTGACGGTCAGCTTGTGGGGGAGACTGTAGCTTATTTTTCGAACGAGTCCCTCTGCCTAAAACTCGAACGCGGACCTTTTTATCCTGCGCGCCGTCCGATGTAGCATTGATATTGTTATTACAACTTTCCATTTAGCTACAGCATTGGATTGCTACTTGGTCTGTTTCTCTCCTTCGACTTTACCGCCAAGGGTGACCCTCATGGAACTGATTAAACACTACCGACGGCATTGCTCTAAGGATCATTGAAAACTCAAACCTCCCCACCACGTTAAGGTGACAATCCATGGGAGAGGTTAAAGTTTATTTAATGTAGAAAAAGATTTTGCCAAGCTCGGAGGCATATACCCTATCACGTAACGGCCAGTTAGGAAAATGTTGAGCCTGCACAGTTGTGGGACCTTTGAGCCAGTGCAAAGAGGGACCAATGAGCCAGTGGCAGTTTAGTGTGCACCGGCTTCTATGTCATTGTTAAAGTGTTTTCTGTAGTTGGGAGCTTCAGACATTTTGTTAAACTGCTACTTAATGATCCTGATGACGAAGATGATTATGAAACTGAAATCTTAAAAACAGTCTAAGCAGATTAGCCGTGGTTTCGTCTTCCCTGACGTTGATCATCTGGCTACTGCTAAGAAAAGTGACATATGTTTCAAAATGTTTCACCGTCATCTTCAGCTGCTGCTACTAAGCGTTTAGTTAATGTGTTAAAATTTAATATTATTTTGGCTCGTTATAGCATTGTAGCGTGTAACGGTGCGCTGTGATCTGACTCCAATAAATAAGCACAAGTCTTTCTTGAGTTTAATATTATTCAATTATATATGACCTTATTTAAGTACAATGACCTTATTCAAATGGAATAGTTATTTTCAGAAATTACAATATCTCAGATATAATGACAGAGTCACATGCTAAACTTTGGGTACATCACAACGATAGCCACCTCATTAACTCGGCTCTCAGTTTAGGACTGACGGGCGATTTGGCGAAGCATTAACAGTCAGCAACGATGAGAACTGTGTCAGATCGGAAGTTATGATTTTGTCACGAAAACATAAATATAGTGTGGGAACTATACGCTGTGCTTTCGCAATCACTACAAGCGTTAGCATATAATTGTTAAGGGTGATTGATAGATATTTTCGTGTGATTTTTGCGTGGTAAGTTTTGTTAATCAATCTGTTTGTGTAATCTATTTATTGTGCTATGATTTTGACAACAAAAAGGTCGCAGCTATGTAAAAGACAAAGACATAGCGTAAATTGAAAAAAAAGCGTAAACTAAAAAAAGGTAATGGCGCTGATAGTGTAGAGCCCTTTTCATTGACTACGCACTGCTAGATAAGCATGAGAACGCGTAGTTGCAATTTCATTCTTAAATGATTTTAATTATCACCACACTGATTTTACTTCTTAGTTTCACTACTATGATAAAACTTCATTTCATCGTAGATTTAACTGTTTCTGCAGCTTCCTTGCAGTGGTTCATTGGTCCCACACCGTGTCTCGTTGGTCCCACAAACTAAGGGGACCAATGAGCCATTTCTAGAAAAATTAGATTTTTAATAACTCAGTTAAAACATGTTTGTTCTTGCCCAACTTCAGTTTGGGGTTGTATCGCCTGCTGCTCTACTCAAATATGAAATTTCGTTTGTTAACACCTACAAATTCAGGAGTTAGAAAGCAAAAAGTGAAAAATGGCCCATTGGTCCCACATCTCCCCTACCGGTATGCAGTATGTGGTAAGCCTATTGCTGGCAGAATTCGAATACCAATCTACTACAACTCAATTCGAATACCAATCTACTAGGGTACCAGTGCTGGTATAAATGTAGGGATATATACTATACTGATGTACCAATGGCATTCCTTCCAAAAGTAAAGCCTTCGGACATCAGCATTGACAACCTATGGTTGTAAGTTGGTTATAGTGAGAATTATATTGATATCATTCAAGCACAGTACTGTTATGTGCTTACATATGTCTACCTTTATTTCGGTACATATATTGCATGGACAATATTTGTCAAACGCTACATCCACATTCTACATATGCATAGCTGCACGCAAATATTGCTAGCACCAGGTAATAAATTAGACCAACTAATACTAACTTGGTAATTACTTTAACTCTTGGAAGTCTTACCAACTGCAAAGATGGACCACCGGTACTGCATACTCGCACATGCACAATTTTCATCAAAAAAGCTGTTTTTTGCCTACAACTTTTTTTCTGGTCAGTTTAGAAAGAAAGTTCCTCTTAGAGCAGATAGGAAAGTGCTAGTTCTGCATCTTTTGAGCCCAAAACTAGCTTTCTAGCTCAACTGGTTTTTAAGCTATGGCCAAATTGGCAATTTTTTTATCGTTTGGCAGATGTGCACGGACACTAGAGGGTGCACCAACCTAAAATTAGTTCCAATGTTATTTGCTCCATATTTGGAGACAAAGATAAATACCACTTTTCAAAATTCAAAAATTTTACTTTTTCACCGCACCCTACTAAAAAGCCCTTAACATATTAAATTTTCTGGCCCCCCCCGAAAAAAAAAAAACTGTTTAAGCCGCGCCTGACGTCAGAGGTTCGATTATGACGTACCTTTCAATTCGAAGTTGTTCAATAATAAGACACAAGTGGGAATTCTCTATTTCTGGAAAGTCCCAGGATTTTTTTGGTGTGGCTTTGCAATCATTGTAAGACGTCGATTCGATTTTTCCCTGTCTGGCTTCAACCAAACTTCCTTCGCAACCTGGGTAGAAACAGCGTCAAAAAACTAATATAGAAGCAGGTTTGCTGTTTCATCAAAAATCGAGACAAAATAAATCAAATCTTCATCATACTTGCGGTGTTACGCCAAAGCGTGTAACTGTGTGGCGGGATCCATCTCCGCGGCTTAGTGCCTGGACAACACAGCTCCGAAGAAACGTCGTAGCGGTGGCGAGCCCTCGGCAACAATGTTTTCGATTTGACCGACCCGGGAATCGAGCTTGGCAATATTGTTTTCGATTTAACCGACCCGGGAATCGAGCAATCGAGCTTGGCAATATTGTTTTCCATTTGACCGACCCGGGAATCGAGCTTGGCAATATTGTTTTCGATTTGACCGACCCGGAAATCGAGCTTGGCAATATTGTTTTGATTTGACCAACTCGGGAATCGAGCTTGGCAATATTGTTTTGATTTGACCGACCCGAGAATCGAAGCCAAGACCTTCCGCACTGGCGGCGATGCCTTCAACCACATCGCCCACGGGATGGTGAAAAATTGGTTTTATTAAAATTGGATAAACTTCATTTCAAGAAAAGACCAAATTCTGCTTTCTTCAACTCGCTATAACGCGTTAGGTCACGTGATCAAGATTGCAAGCAGTCTTAAGCGTTAGTTTTCTGGTAACATGACGTATGTTATGTGACGTAACTGATGAACCATGGTTGAATGAAGAAACTATATGACCTTGGACCTCCTTCCTTGATGTCGCCTTTAAACGCTGTCATAAGTGAGAAAAAACTGACGGGGATTTTTCTTTAACAAAACTGAATTGTCCCGTCACAATCGTTTCAATATGACGTGAACACTTGAGAAAACCAGGCGCCTACAAAGATTGATTGATTTTCTTCCTTTTTATTCTCCTGTCACGAGAAAGCGATGGAGGCGCTATGCATAGGAAGCGATGGAGCGCTATGCATAGGAAGAAGCGATGGAGGCGCTATGCATAGGAAGAAGCGATGGAGGCGCTATGCATAGGAAGAAGCGATGGAGGCGCTATGCATAGGAAGAAGCGATGGAAGCGCTATGCATAGGAAGAAGCGATGGAGGCGCTATGCATAGGAAGAAGCGATGGAAGCGCTATGCATAGGAAGAAGCGATGGAGGCGCTATGCATAGGAAGAAGCGATGGAAGCGCTATGCATAGGAAGAAGCGATGGAGGCGCTATGCATAGGAAGAAGCGATGGAGGCGCTATGCATAGGAAGAAGCGATGGAAGCGCTATGCATAGGAAGCGATGGAGGCGCTATGCATAGGAAGAAGCGATGGAGGCGCTATGCATAGGAAGCGATGGAAGCGCTATGCATAGGAAGAAGCGATGGAGGCGCTATGCATAGGAAGAAGCGATGGAAGCGCTATGCATAGGAAGCGATGGAGGCGCTATGCATAGGAAGAAGCGATGGAGGCGCTATGCATAGGAAGAAGCGATGGAAGCGCTATGCATAGGAAGAAGCGATGGAAGCGCTATGCATAGGAAGAAGCGATGGAGGCGCTATGCATAGGAAGAATCCAGACTCGCTTAGGAGCTGCTTTTGCTTCCGAGTTTTCCGCTTGAACTTTGCTTGTGACTTCTTTAATTTGCTGCTCGTAAGACTCCAACTAAGCAGTGATAATTATCGTGAAGCATCTTATCCAAGGACGCAACAACGAGGCTTAGATGGGAGTTCAACCATCAACCTTGCAATCGTGGTCGTCGTTAAAACGACGCTCCGAACCACTCGACCACGCTGCCGACAAAAAGCTAAGCGAATTTCTGTTTGAACTATCTACCGGTCTTGCATTATAGTGTGGCATCGTAGCCCCAAATCTATGTATACTGCCTCGTTATGATTAGGAGCACACATCTCGCGTTCAGCGTCATTTCTCTCTTCAGAAACTTACCTGGCCTCAAACAGTCTAATAATGTGGCTGCCTAACAGCACATAGTAATGGTCGTAAGTAAGGCTGCTAACTACGTGCAACTTCCCCGCACAGTACCACTGAACAGCTGCTAACCACGCACAACTTCCCCGCATAGTACCACTGAACAGCTGCTAACCACGCACAACTTCCCCGCATAGTACCACCGAACAGCTGCTAACCACGCACAACTTCCCCGCATAGTACCACTAAACAGCTGCTAACCACGCACAACTTCCCCGCACAGTACCACTGAACAAGTGTCGCCCAGTGGAACAGCGAAGAATTTTAAATACCTTTCATAAAAAAACAACGGGCATAATTACAACTCCTTTTTTATCTTTCAAAACTTAAAGGGTTAGGAATATCATACCCCTTTCGTTTTTTTCAAAACTCTTAATGACGTATTGCATCAATTTAAAAAATAAAATATTCAACTGCAACTGAATGAATTTTTGTTGGATTTTTAGGAGGTAGGCCTACTGCAGCTCTTCTGAACTGGTCCCCCTTCAAACAATAAACAAACAAACTTTGCGACTATACAGTGCACATTGTCAATGCCCTGCTATCTTTTTAGGTTTATTGTCCAAGTGTGCAGCTACGTGAAAACCAAAACGACGATAATAATTGGTTGCTTAGATGTGAGTGATAAAATATCTGCAAAATAAGGAGCGAAGCTTCTGGATATTATCAAGCTCTTACCTTTTCTTACCAGGGATGTCCAGCATTGCACAAAATAAAATGTAAAATAGAGACGCATTGCTTCGCTTGGTTATTTTAAAGGTTTCGACAGAGCAATCTAAGAAATTGCCAGGCTCTTCAAATATTTCGTATAATTTCTAGACTTGATGTATTGAAACTTAAGTTAAGGTGATAAAAAAAAATGATGATCAGTGAATTTGTTCAAGAGTTTGTGAGTCTATTCCTTTTGTGACGTCATAAAATAGCACTTGCGAAATAATTTTTTTACCCAGCGTAATTTCGACAAAAAATACGAGCGCCCGCTGGGGGAAGGTGACAGAAGAGGCAAATTGTATCACCCCCAATTATTTGTTGGCCTTACTTTCAAGCCGCGCAAATCCGTTAAGTTATTTTGGGGGGAGTATGCCTCTAAATCCCTCCAAGTTTGTTCATTGCAAGCGATTGCACCACCTTATCGCAGTTCCTTCTGTAATGTTTGACTTGAGAAACCATCCAGCAATGTTGAAAGACCTCCAATAGAATTTATAACGTAAAACATAGCTTTGTTCGCGGTCAGTAGAAGCAGATATTGAGAGACCGCTGGATCATTTTGAGAGACCTTTTCGGTTTCTCAAAACGCCTTAAAAAAACACTGCCTGAGCGTCAAGGGTGGAAACTCAAACCTAAACCGAAACATGAAAACCCGGTTTTAAAGGAAATTTTGGAAACCTAAACTGAAACTGACACCAACTTAGCCAAAATTTTGAAAACCTAAACTTGAACCAAAACCGAAACTGAAACTAAAACCTGTACAAAATTTTCTAAGGTTTTAGGCTTAAAAAATTGTCATCACCATCCTTACCAGCACAGTTCCTTTAACGCTGAGCGTCGAATAGAGAAGCTGTGAATACTAATTTTTGACTATTTGGTTTCACCGGACTAGGAATCATGCCCAAGTCGACAACTTCTGTACCAATTGCTCCCCTCATTGGCCATCTGAGCTGCTACTTATCATCGTAATAAAACAAAAACGCCAAGAAGTAGTGGATTTAAATAATCCGTATTTACAGTAAAATAATTTTCTTGGATGAAACTTAAACCGAAACTGAAGCCCAGAAACCGAAGCTGCCCGTAAGCAAAACTGAAACCGAAACTGGAACCGATTTTTTAACAGCCGTGAAACCAAACCAAAACTGAAACCTGACATCTGGGTTTCAACACACCGAAACTGAAACCCTAACGCCAAGTAGCCAGGTTTCCACCCTTGCTGAGCGTACAACCTCACCCGCTCACCGTCAAGTGTGATTTAGTTATTGAATGTGTCGTCGATGTCGATACACGACCAAACAGTGCCCTTACCGTACCGCTCTAAAACCAAGCCAGCGAAACCCGTCATTATTTCAAAACAATGAGAGTAACACCATTTTCTTTAAGAGATTCCAGCGGTTTTGGTGAATTCGAAGCAATATGAATTACTGAAGTAGGTCCATGTGTTAATCCCAGGGATGTGGAAGCGGAAGTTGGAAGCGGAAGCGGTTATATTTTAATGGAAGCGGAAGCGCGAAAAATATGCCGCTTTCGCTTCCACATAATTCGAAAAAGCATACCGTAAATAACTTATTAAATATCATATTTTATTAAATTTATTAAACATGATTTCGCATGGATGCCAAATCTCACCAAAGGCCATTACTCTTCGCTGACTTTCAGATAGTAGGCTACTAACGGAGAATTGCTTTTTCTTTCAGCATTTTCTAAGTTTTAAAATAAAGCAACTAATGATTTATCAATAGCGCTAAAAGCAATAGTTGACTCTTTTCCAATTAGAATCTTATCACGCAATAGATAGAGTGCTGTCAGAAGCGTAATTTAGAGGGGAAAACGTTATGTCATCCCCCCGGTTCTCCCCTTTTGACTCTGTTTTTAGTAAAAAGAACAAAATTAATGGTGCCAAGTGACTGATATATGCTAGACTCTTTTGATGGTTTTTGTAGCTTACGGCCAGGGGCGGATCCAGGGAAGTAGGATGAGGGGTATGCCTCCTACCACCAGCCATTTTGGAGACTGTTTTTGATGTATACAATTTTTCCATAATTTCGAGCCTCTTCGATAGCAATGACCCTTACGCCATAAGCCCGCGCAATCGAAAATGTGCGAGCAAAATGCATCATATTTGGCGAAGCACTCAGCATTAGGGTCAAATAATTTAAACAAAATTTAGCTGAAAATTATTCAAAAAGCAATAAAATAGCTATTAGAGTATGCACGTTAACAAGAAGTAACGGATAGTAACAGATCCGTTTTATCAAAATACCGATTCCAAATTGTATTCATTTGCCATCCAGGGCCGAAACTAGGCAATGCGTGGCCTCCCCCGAAATCATCTTCCGGGGCCCCGACGTCCAATTTTCCCCCAAACATCCAAAAAAAAAGGACTTCACGCCTTTCGACGTCTTTTCCAAAGTAATCACTTGGAACTGTTACTCAAAAGTAACGGTTAAACACATCTCTACTCATATCCGTTACTTGTATTCGTTTAGGTAATCACGAATCGATGTCTGGGGGAAAATTGAAAGTCGGAAGGCGTGAAGACCTTTTTTCTTTTTATTTGGTCTTCACTCGATTATTGGGAGAAAATTGGATTTTTTTTTGGTCTTCACTCGATGTTTGGTAGAGATTTGCTTAACTGTTACTTTTGAGTGACGGTTCTAAGACTCTAAAGCAGTGGTTCTCAAACTTTTTTGCACGTTGACCCCTGATTTAAGTATAAAATTTTCCATAGACCCCCAAGCCTAGCTTAACAATTGCAAGGAAACCAAATGCATCAAAAGTCGAGTTTTTAACTGATATGCATGTTAAAATAATACACAACCCAAAAATACGCTTTAGGACCACGGATGATGCAAGCATAACATAAAACGTAACTGTCACTGCAGCACACCCGTTTCCCTACTTTTAAACTATTTACTGCGGCTATCTCTCGCGTTAACAACGATTGATCTCCGTCTTACTGCATACAGTGCATAGCCTAAAGGCGCGTTTACCGATACGCGACACGCGACAATAATTTTTCGCACCTTGTTCGTTTTATTTTACTGTTCACCAATCACGCGAAACCTGCAAAATCCTTCCACATTTACTTACTTTATAATTTTAGTCGCTTCATCGCGTGTCGCGCTGTCGCGTGTCGGTAAACTGCAGTACTCGCCAGTGTAACAACTGCGCCACATTCACGACAATGCTCTTTGTGATGTAACAAGGGAAAAAGAACAGTTTTCATCATGTCATCACAATAGATGATTTAATAAATAACCTTGTTAAAACAAATGCTCTTTCAAACTACTGTAGCTGAGAATCATCCCTCTTAATTTCGTTTGATTTGTTCAGAAACTTCTTTTGCATTACTTGGGGGATTAATGATAATTTTGAATTGGAATCTTTATTGCTCCGGTAAACCCCGGCAGTTATTCGTTGACCCCCATTCGACCCCTTTGCTACTTTCGACCCCATGGATGGTCTAATTGACCCCTGGGGGTCGATATCGACCACTTTGAGAACCACTGCACTAAAGTAATCACTTAGAATTTAAAAGTAATCATTTAGAACTTAAAAGTAACGGTTAAGCACATCTCTACCAAACATTGGGTGATAACTTAAAAAAAAAGGTCTTCACGCCTTCCGACGCCCAATTTTTCCCAAAACATCGAATAAAGACCGAATTAAAGGTCTTTCATTCGTGATTACCTAAACGAATACAAGTAACGGATATAAAGTATCGACAGAGATGGGCATTTATCGCGATAATTTATCGGCGATAGTTATCGGCGATAACTTTTTATCGATTATCGTTATCGCACAAAATAGTTTGGATTTATCGATTACCGTTATCGCTTTTGTTATATATTCTGTTATCGCCGATAAATTATCGCGATAAACAATTTTTTAAACACGCAGTGTTTAAACTACAAAGTTAGTGAGTTGGCGCTGTGGAAAAAACACGGTGTTCACTAAGACTTGTTGTAATTTTTGAAAATTATTTCTCTGTTTGGCTTAACTTCACGGCAGAGTCCGTGAACTGCTCTCTTTTCGTGAAAAATCTGGAAAAAACATTTTTGCAATTCGACTTACAAAAAAAAAACTTTGTCAAACATATCGAAAATTTACCGCAACATTTATCGGAAAAATTTATCGGCGATAATTTATCGATTATCGATGTCGCTTTAAGAAATTGAGATTTATCGATTATCGGTAACGCTCAGGGCTTTTTTGCAGTTATCGATTATCGTTATCGCTTTAGCACAGAAAGGTTTATCGTGCCCATCACTGAGTATCGAATATCTTTTCTAAAGTAATCGCTTGGAACCGTTATTCAAAAGTAACGGTTAAGCACATCTCTAATAGTGACTGCATCACTGCAAAAAGTATTAAATTTCTCGATAAAAAAATCGCTCTTTATCGGAAAAAAGGGTGCTAAAATGAGTGTTTTTTTATGTGAAAACTGTAAAATTTCACTGGCGGCTGGCCTGCGGAGGCTGGGGTTTCCCCCCCAGAGTCCCGGTTATGGACCCTTCTTTGTCATATCTTGGGTGCGACACAGACATTGCATATCATTTTTGCGTATGATTGTTGTGTTGACTGCACGGAAATGAAAGACACTAATTAACTAATTTTGTTAGTACACACTACAGCTTTGTGATCATTGCTGTAGTTTTAATTGACGCATATTTTGTCATGCACACTAGATGACCGGATTAAAAGCTGATTGATGCTTAAAAATTTATTGCTCATTTGGGGGCGGCAATTTTATTATTATTATTGGCATATTTTGAACAGCCCCGGGCGGCAGAACCTCAAGCTACGCCACTGCGTTGCTGGAGGCACAGTCATCGCAGTCATTAGAACTTCAGCTTTTTTTCTTCAACCATAGATTACGACATTTTACGACATTTTGCTGAGGCGATTTCGTTACGCTTGATTTGCGTTGGAGGCGTCCTTTGTTTAAGCGATAAGCAACGCTTGACTTGTTTTATTGTCAATAAATACAGAGAGTTCAACCAGGGTGGTGGACTGGCTGATAGATACGTTTATTCATGACCATTTGCAACGGCGGGAAGTAAAAAAAACTTAACGCACATTGAAATATGGTACATAGGGTTACCGCGAAAGAGCCAAAACGCTCGCCTAGTCGCGGACACCTTTTCATTCATTGGCCTATTTGTCTTTTCAGAAAGCAAAAGGCAAAATCGCACTTCACAGATTATGTACACTTTGTACAGTATATACACATTAATTTTGGCTACAGCACATTCACTGCAAACAGGCAAACTAGTATCTTGTATAAATTAGCAATCAATCATTAATAAAAACAAAATAAAAAAAACTCTGTCCCCACTGCAAAGTATTCTGACGTATTACAGTATTAGGTTAGATAGAGCAGATTGGTAACAAGATTTAGCTATAATTCGCAACAAGGTAACTTTTGATAGTTTTTTAAATCTGTAGTAAGAGAAATCTTTCCATTCTAGGAGTAAGTTGTTCCAAATTTGTGCACCACTAAATGGCAGTGCTTTTTTAGCAGTATTAGAATGAATTGAACATAACTGGTGATTTTTTCGACAAGCATGTCTTGTGTTGTAACTATGCACAGAGTTTATGGATTTAAAGTAATTGTTAAATAGTTTTGGGAGCTTGTTGCTGTTATACAAATACATAAATTTGGCCATCTCTAAGTGATAAATACCGTATCTTTAATTTTTAGTGTGCTCAATTTATGATATAAGGAATTATTCGTGATATGATCAAGTTTTCTTACACGATATATAACTCTTATGAGCCTATTTTGCAAGACTTGTAAGGGATTTAGCACTGAATTATTTGTAGATCCCCATGTCAAAATTCCATACAGTAAGTGAGGGTACACTAAGCTGTGGTATAGGAGTAATAAATGCTTTTGGGTTGTATTGTGATGAAGATGACAAAACGAACCACAATCTTGTGATAGTTTCATACAGAGGTGTTGAATGTGGGTATCCCATTTTAACTTTTCATTTTCATCCAAATAAACTCCCAGGTATTTTGCTTCAGCAGTTTGGTGGATGTTTTGTCCATTTATAGATAAAAAGAAATCTTTTCCACATTCTGTTTGAGGAGAAAAAAGTATATAGGCTAGTTAGTTTTTGAGTGGTTGAGCGATAATTTATTATGCAATAACCATTTCTCGATTTAGAGTACTGGTATTTCATCATTTGCTGGTCCAAGCCAATAGTGGATTGGCTGAAACAAGTGTGCACTGGCGAGTCAGTGGGTGGTCAATGCGTGGACTAGACTGCTGGAGAGAGAAAGAGAGCATTTTGTTGGTAGAGGTGCAGCGGTAGGCTACAATCTGACAATACTCTACTGGTGCCGGTATGTGTATTTATAGCCTATACGAGCAACCTGCAACAGTCAAGATGAAAAAGTATATACAAATATAGGCCTACCTATGAAGACTTCCTGACAGGGGACTGCAAACAGACTGCAGGAGTTCTTCAAGTCAAACAGCCATCTGAAAAAATTTTGACGCTACAAATGCGACATATTTCAACAGTTTCAGGTAGAGGAGCTGAGGAGTTTGGGCTTCATTTGAGCGCACCTTCATTGATATAAGGGTAACTCACCCAAACTGCCGATCAAACAGAGAAAAGACTCTCGGTCTTATGTACCAGCAGCACGAAAATGAAAAGAAAAGAAAATACAATGAAAGAGTTTTATATGTAAAAAGAGGAAGTTTTACACCTGCTGTGTTCCTAACAACTGTCGCCTGAATGCAAAAGACTTGTCAACAGATTAGCAGAATTGGGGTCCTACTAAACACCGCAAGGAACTACAAGGTACTTTTAAACCTTCAAAATGCTTGAAAACACTACAAGGAACTACAAGATACTTTTATAGCTGCTACAAGGTAGGTGAAAACAGCACAAGGAACTACAAGGTACTTTTAAACCAAGTACAAGGTAGTTGAAAACACTACAAGGAACTACAAGGTACTTTCAAACCAACTACAAGGTAGTTGAAAACACTACAAGGAACTACAAGATACTTTTATAGCCATTACAAGGTAGTTGAAAACACCATAAGGAACTACAAGGTACTTTTAAACCAACTACAAGGTAGTTGAAAACACCACAACGAACAACAAGGTACTTTTAAACCAAGTACAAAGTAGCTGAAAACACTACAAGGAACTACAAGATACTTTTAAACCAACTACAAGGTAGTTGAAAACACCACAAGGAACTACAAGATACTTTTATAGCTATTACAAGGCAGTTGAAAACACCACAAGGAACTAGTAGGTACTTTTAAACCAAGTTCAAGGTAGTTGAAAACAGTACAAGGTACTTTTAAACCAAGTACAAAGTAGCTGAATACACTACAAGAAAGTACAAGGTACTTTCAAGCCAACTACAGGGTAGTTGAAAACAGCACAAGGAACTGCAAGGTGCTTTTAAATCAACTACAAGACTTTTAAGGTAATTTCAAACCAACTACAACCTGAAAATACAGCAATTGGTGATTTTTCATCTGGAAACTGATTTTCTAGTCAGATACAGCAATGCAATCAGGTACAATTTTTGTGTAATTAACAGCAACAAATTAATTGACTGTTTTTACCCTTATACAGGAGCTCAGCATGCTTATACAATAAGATCACATGATAAAACAGTAATGAATAGATACCGCAGAATGGTATTTTCTTTTATGACTGTGGTTGTTCTTGTATGTTTCATCGTTCAACAAGTTCATGTCGTGATTGTATTAAAGTTTTTTGCTTGCCTTGTTTTTGATGTTGTTGGTCAAAATTAATCAACTGATATTGCTGAATTTATTGACATACTCCTGTTGTATTGCTTCATCGTAATTAAAAAATTCTTGCTCATGTAGATAATGTGTGGGTAGGTGCAATGGCTACAGAAAAAAAAAAAGATTTCTGATGCAATAGCCCAGCAATTTTTATTAGTAAAAGAATGAACTACAAGACAAATATTGTTTATAATGTTACAAGCATTTTTCATTGTAAAGCTTTTGTCACTACCTGCTCTTTCTTAATCGGTGATTAAGATCAACTCAAGTCTAAGAGCAGTTCTAACATGTTAAAGCATCTCTTTGAAAAACTGTTGTTTATGCATTAAGGTTATGTGTATGCGGATATATTCATACTCAGAGATGGGCATTTATCGCGATAATTTTTTACTGATTATTGTTATCGCTCAAAATGGTTTCGATTTATCGTTTACCGGTATCGCTTTTGTAATATATTTTGTTATCACGATAAACGATTCTTTATGCACGCAGTGTTCAAAGTTAGGAAGTTGGCTCTATGGCAAAATTCACGGTGGAGATGGCTCGGGCTGACTTTTTTGAGGCTCGGACCGCCCACAGCCCGGAACCTCCAGCCCAGTAATCGTAACCCACCCGACAACTCTTACCAAAAATAAAGCCCAGCCCGCCCAAAGCCCATTCTTTTTATGAAGCTTTAATCATATTAATCACACTTAAGGGATTTCAAAAAGTGTTAGCGGCTTGTTAGCAGCCCAGAAATAAACAAAGATAGAACAGGGCCGTTAGCGGACCAGTAAAATGACCGGTTAACGGCTCGTTGGTGAGTCTCTAAGCGGCCCATGCCATCTCTAATTCACTGTGTGGATAAAGTCTTGTTGCCATATAAAAAATCTCTCTTTGTTGCGTTTAATCCCACGGCAGAGTCCGTGAACTGCTCTCTTTTGTTAAAAAATCTAGAAAAACACTTTTGTGATTTGACTTCCAAGAAAAAAAACCGCATCAAACACATTGAAAGTTTTCCGCAACATTTATTAGAAAAATTTATTGGCGATAATTTATTGATTACCACTATCGCTTTAAGAAATTGAGATTTATCGATTATCGGTATCGCTTAGAACATTTTTGAAATTATCGATTATCATTATAGCTTTATTTTAGAAAATTTTAGAACATTTTAGAAAGGTTTATTGTGCCCATCACTGTTCATACTGTAATTACACATATTATACTGCATCGATAAACCGGCCGT
Source organism: Trididemnum miniatum (assembly GCA_964006365.1). NCBI lineage: Eukaryota > Metazoa > Chordata > Ascidiacea > Aplousobranchia > Didemnidae > Trididemnum > Trididemnum miniatum. Next base: position 279,765 of record OZ023231.1, on the reverse strand, counting down.
TAGCTCAGTTGCTAAGCGCACGCTCTCGGTGCGGGAGGTCTAGGGTTCGATTCCCGGACCGGTCAAATCGGCACAGTGTCGCCAACGGCTCGCCACCGTTGCGACGTTTCTTCGGAGCTGTGTAGCCCAGGCGCTAAGCCGCGGAGATGGGCCCCGCCACTCGTTACACGCTTCGGCGTAACACCGCGAGTATAATGAAGATTTGATTTGATTTGATACTGCATCGATACCTAGTCCAATTCTGCTGAAAACATTTATCACGCCAAAAACTAAGCTAAGTTGTTGTGATCCATTTGAGTGCATTTAAGAAAGATTTTTAAGGATATAAGAAATGCCCCAACAAAATTCATTGATGAGGAATTGATCAGAACAGGAGATAAGATACGTATGATACAAATTGCTTTAACAAGCTCAGTAATAACTTTTCTGAAAGGGAAGTTTCTGAAAGTGTTTCAACCTCTTCTCAAAATATATCTGAGCAGTCTTCCTCAGAAAGTAATGTTCACTCAGAAGATGATACTAGCTTAAATATATCTACTTCAAGCTTGACCAACCAAATTTTGCCTTTGTTGGGACAAACTCCAGTCAAAAAAAGTAATTTCTTAAGGAAATCTTAATGTTAACTATTTTGTTTTCTTATCTTCATAATTTAAATCATATCCTTTGCATAATTTGCATAAATATTTTTAATTCTAATGACGTAAGACTATTGATATTTTTCACACGAACGAAACAGAAAAAAGTTGCTGAAATAAAAAAAAGTTACGATTATCCAATGAAGTCTTGCAGAAAAGCCTTGAAAGAGGATATGGAGTAAAAATTTTGGATACTGCCACAGAACACACCAAAAGTAGCACCAGCATTGAATACTACAATGACTCCATCACTTCAGAGCACTGCATCCACAATATCAAATAATTCATATGTTTGTGTGGAAGAAGTGGATTGCTCATATGGTGTGCTTTAACAAAGAGTTTCAAGATTACTTAATTCAATTTCTACATCCTCCAGGACTAAGGCAAGCCTATTGGTTTCCTGATGATGAACTTAAGCAATGTTTCAAATCACATGAGCAAATACTTGGAGCTCTTCCTCAACCACGACTAACTGGTGGATCAAGAATAAGCTATGTTTTTAGCTCACAGCATTCTTAAAGCCTGAATATAACATTGCGCTGTGACTAAAAAAACACACAGTACATATTAAGTAATTCACATTTAACGACATCAAAAACAAGGCGAGCAAAAAACTTTAATACAATCATGACATGAACTTGTTGAACGATGAAACATACAAGAACAACCACAGTCATAAAAGAAAATACCATTCTGCGGTATCTATTCATTACTGTTTTATCATGTGATCTTATTGTATAAGCATGCTGAGCTCCTGTATAAGGGTAAAAACAGTCAATTAATTTGTTGCTGTTAATGACACAAAAATTGTACCTGATTGCATTGCTGTATCTGACTAGAAAATCAGTCTCCAGATGAAAAATCACCAATTGCTGTATTTTCAGTTAATTAATGCACCATTTTACTGCTGCAAATGTTATTGCATATACTTCAACTACCTTGCCTAAAGAATATTTTGCAAAAATTTTTTTTTGAATTTCACCCTCGCGTGCGGTGAAAATATAAAAAACAAACTAAAAAATTATTGGAAATTTTTTAAAAATTGTTACCCCATCTTGTTTGGGTTCATTTGAAAGCTTAGAGTCTCCTGCGTCCAATGATACCAAAATTGCGATTATTGAACAACCATAGGCTGAGATATGGTCTCTCGAAGGGTATGCACTTTATTCGCTTGTCAAAACTTTGGCCCCTTCTATACTGACACCTAGTGGTCACAGACCAACGAAATTTTGCACATTTGGATAACTTCTTGGGGGCTACCATTCCATCAAGTTTTATCAAAATCTGAGATATCAAGGTTTCTAGCCTTGGTGATCTGACCTGGAATGCTCCATGTTTTGATCCAAAATTACACTTTTTTGAAAATAATCGTAAAAAACTGAAATTAGGATAAAAAGTTCTCTTACGTTAGATAGGAAAGTGCACATTCTGCTTCTTTTGACACCAAAATTAGCTCTCTAGCTCCACTGGTTAATGACTTATGGCATATTTACGAAATTTGACCTCCGCATGACCTTTACGCCTGGGTAGCCACCTGGATTTTAAAGAAAACTTTGGAAAACCGCTTTTAAACATAGTTTTGGGACTAAAGGCAACTTTTGGGAGGGGACGTTTTTTGAATTTTTATTTTCATATTTTTCACTCCACCCTAAGCCCTATTCCCCACCTGAAAACCCTAAAACAAACCCTTATTGATCAGTATTTTAAGATATTCATTATTCTGTTTTTCGATCAGTATTTAATTAGCCGTTTATTTCTATATCTTCGGCGAAGAAACAAAAGATTGTAGATGGCTTTTTATCAGTGGCGTAGCAAGAAATTTCAAAGGGGGCTTCCCTTAATTTCCACATTTTTTCAAGCATAGTTTTTTTGAAAGAACCGATCTGAAGCTGATCAAGAAAGGCTATAGAGGGATCCGGGGGCATGCTTGGAAAAATTTTGAAAATTTATATGCTGTAATCGCTATTTTAGTGTTTTTGCATAATTTTCAAGCAATTTTTGTTCAATTTTTTTGACCCTAATTGAGAGTGCATTGCCAAAATATGGTGAATTTTGTTCGCACATTTTCGATTGTAAATGCATGCTTTAAGGCGTAAGGCTTATTGCTATCGAAAAGATTCGAAATTATGAAAAAACTGTACTCATCAAAAACATTTTTGAAAAAGTCTGGTGGGAAAAAACACAGCCTTCATCCTACCCCCTTGGCCATAAGCTAACGAAGCCATCAAAGAGCGTGTTTAAGAGATTATTTATTTCTGTTTATTTATTTATTTCAAAGAGCTTATTTCTGTCACTAGCTGGCAACATTAATTATGTTCTTTTTTACTAAAAGGCTGCGTCAAAAATTGCACATTGCCCCCCCCCCCCCCCCCCCCTTTTGAATACGCTCCAGATGTTTATGGTATTACTTTTGGTGGTTTGTTACAGCTTATGAACAATTTTTATGTTTTTAGCAGGTTTCATAATTCTAGGTCTATGACTAAAAAGTTATGCGGCCTGCGTGCTCATTGGTAAGTGACAAAGTGGCCCGCGATAGCAAATGGGTTCGTCACACCTGTTTTAACCAAAGGCATTTTAGGATGTAAATCCAACACCATCAGAAAACATAATTTTTTTTACTATTTTTTAAGCAAAAGTGCAACGTTGTGGTTTATTGCCCCTTTAAAGTGAAAATTGTACAGGCATCGTATTAATAACTAGTTCTGAGTCAAACTTAACAGCTCAAGTCTAGTTTGCGCAATGCCCATACCGGTAATTCTTTGAAGAAAATTTTTTTCTATTAAATAAAGTTTGTTGGTGTAGTCTGCGTATATGCCTGAGTAAACTGCTGCATGCTGATACTGTACTGAGTATGTCACGATCTGCATGTTATATTGGTAATGCAGAAAGATCTAAAGTTTTGTCGTCGTTAATTTGGCGTTGCAATCTGTCCAACAAGAACACAAAACTATGCAATTCCACAGGGTTGTAGACTTGTTCGTTACCAAAGTTTTTAATGTTTGCAGCTTAGTTAGCAAACTGCTAAACTGTTACACGACAAAGAATGAATGAATAACTGCAGTTATGAGATTGCAAGAATAATTTGTGTGTAAGTTGCCTCCACTAATCTGTGGAAGATGCTGCATGTGTTCGCTGTCAACCAAGGTCAACTCATGACTTTCGACGTGTCTTTGGCAATGGACAAGTAAGTTGCAAAAACCACATTATTATTTTTTGAACTCGTTGTTTAGTGGAACTGAGCAACGATTTCTTTGGATGTTCCACCACTATGTTTCTGTATATGTTATTAAAGGTGGATCAAAACTGTTATTAATACAGGGAAAGTATTTTAAGACTGCTGCTGGTTTGATTTTTGTTATTTTGTTTATTTTACATACAGTTTGGTATTATTTTTTGATTTATGTTTCACATGCAGAATTTTTTTGCGGCGAAGTTGGAATGCTGAGTTAATGCTCAACTAAGACACATTGTTCTATGGCTAAAGCAAAATATACTTACTGTAAGTCACTTCAAAACGACGTACCTACTTTTCAATAAACAACCTTATGTTCTGGTCAACTCAACGTTGGTTTGATGACAGATTGAGTTGGTCGGCTCATATTCAAGAACTGTCTTGCAACTGGCTAAGTGTAGTAATATGCCAGATTGACTTGGTCGGCTCAGTGATGACAGATTGAATTGGTCGGCTCATATTCAAGAACTGTCTTGCAACTGTCTAAGTGTAGTAATATGCGGTATATACCATATTTTTGACTTTGTTACTGATAGTGCACTTGTAATGCTCTACTCTACTGTATACAGCAGAATAACATGGGATAACTGCTTGGGGTAAAGCCTCTCAAAACTTTCTTCAAGAGGTTCAAGTTAAACGGAACAATATTATTCTTACGATAACCTAGAATAAAAAAATTCTTCATGTCAATCACTTGTACAAACAGTTAAGGATTTTGAAATAAGTCGATGTGTGCAAATTGGAACCTGCAAAATTTATGCATACACTGTTTAAAAATAAAATACTGCGACAAAGTTTCGCTTAAATTAAACAAATTCACGACTACGAAACTAGGCAGCCTAACAAATCTAATTATTTTCTCTTTCGTGTTTTCAAAATTGCTGGTCAATAAAATTCGAATATAGAGGAGTTAAATTATGGAACAAAACCAGTGAAGAATTATACTAAAGAATAAATCATTCAATTTTTTGAAAAACATTTCAAATTAAAAATCCTAGATGAGTAATAGTTCTCAGCGATGTACCGTCACTTATGTTGTAATGTTACTGTATCTTCATCATCTTTCTGTAAATAGGCGTTTTAATTATGTATGATACTGTATTTCACGAATCATAAGGCGCAGTGGCGCACTATCAATAAATTGCTTTGATTTGTTGTTTTTTCATACTCAAGGTTGCATTTGTTGTCTATAAACAACGGTTTTTAAGGAGTATTAGGTTACCGTTTAAAGCTCATTTAGTACAGGTACTGGTTTTGAGTGTAGGCAATAAAGCACTACCTGATCCATACATTAGGTGCGTCTTATGTTCCGTAAAATACGGTGATTTTGATATTGGTTTCTACTTGCCTTTATTTCGTGCTATCTATATTACTGCTTTCGTTACTATTGTACCTTCGTGCATATACGCGTCGCATTTATATTATTTTTTTTGTCTGCCGCATAAAATGACTTAACTATATGCGTGAGTACAAGGAGCATCTAGACCAGACCTGGGCAAACTACGGCCCGCGGGCCAAGTCCGGCCCGCCGGTCCTTTTATTCTGGCCCGCCGGCACTTACACAAACTTAAATTCTCACCGTGAATTTAGCGGAAGACCTTTTTTTTCTTTAGAGATCATGGACGACAGTGATTTTTAAAAAATAAGCCTCAACGGTTCAAAATTGGAATAAAAATCGAGATCATAACCTTTTATTTTGGAGATCACATTCATGCGTGGACAGTGATCTCCGAAAAACAAGGTGTTCACCTTGTTTTCCAATCAGCGTGCGGCCCGCGGCTTCAACAGTTTTTCAAGTCTGGCCCTTCGTGTGAAATAATTGCCCACCCCTGATCTAGACTAAAAAACTCAAGGGTTATTCGGTGCTCCTTGTTTTTCAAATTTTTGGTTATGCTTGTTTTCTTTTTTTTAGTGTCAATAATCTGTAGCTGTACTCGATCTGATGCAAATTGATCAGTATAATATGCTACAGCTTTTCCAAATCACGATGCCACTAGTGATGAGAGCATCTGCCTCCACAGGCATCAATCCTGCTGGGGCAGGATGGCAGTACCCACTTGACTTGAGTTTAAAAGGGAGCAACGTGTGTCTGGCCCAGGCTGTGTTTTAATAACTGTTTATACCAAATGCATGCACATTAGCTAAAACAGTTCTGAAGTGCGATATCGCAAAATTGTAGTATTGTCTTGTTGCAATTTTCCATTCACGTTGTATATAAAGCGAAAAGAAAACCTTCAGCGTGTGGTCAGCAACGATGCTACTGGTACCAAATGCCTTGATCAATCAAAACAAAGCTTTCATAAAAATTCTCGCCCCCTGCTGTTGACTTTTTTCAAAAAATAGTCGACGTCTATGTCTGCCTTTGAAGTGGTAGAGTTGAATTGCAGGTTGTGCAATGATGAGGTTGTCATAGCAACAATTTGGCTTCCACACCCCGCTCTTAACTCTACATATTTTCATAGAGAATTGCTCAGATGATGAAAGCAGATGAAATATATGCGTATTATAAATTATGATTACTTAGTCGAAATCACTTGCACATTTTTTCTAAAGGGTCATGAATCTCAAAATAGCGTTGGAGAGAGAAAGTCAAATATCAACTGCCAAACAGGTAACACATATACCTGAACAGTGAAAGGCTTAGATAAGCTTGTTTTTTGCTTCCAGGTTTTGCTGGTAAAAGACGGACAAGCACTAGATGATGAAAACAAAGTATGCTCATATGGCGCTGGGACTGAAGCTAACCCTTTTTATATGTTCAATATGTCTGTACTGGATGATTCATCTGTGCCTCAAAATACTCCACCCAAATTAACTCAAGGTTAGAATTAAGAGTTGGTTGTTATTAGTTTTTACGCTAGTAATACTAGGCATCTGGTTAGTCAAAAATGGTCCTTGCCTGACCAGATGAATGGTACTTAAATATTCAATTTTCAAGCAGTATGTTTGATTTTGTGTTGGATGTGGAAAAGTGGATACATACTGTGACCAGTGACTTTGTATTCAGTTGTTGCATGATTGTGATACTTCAACTAAGAACTAATTTGTAGATTTTCAAGATGAAATCCGCTCTGCTCTTATGCTTCCTCCCAGCTACTCGACCGTCAAATTGAGGACAAAGCTGGCAATTCAAATCAAAGAAGCGACGGTCGGGCAGGTCATGCTGCTAAAAACCCTCATCAGAGACCAGCAGCTGATGTTTGAGGTTTGCTTGATCTATTCGTGGAATGATTTTGTGTGAAACTCGGATGATTGCGAGTTGATTATCCGGGTTTGGAGCCAAACTTCCGCATCTGATTTAGAATGTTGGACTTGCTATTTCAATAAACGGGCCCCGTGTGTGCAAGAACGTTTGAGACAAAGGAAACATATTGGGTCAAAGAGCCATCATCGCACTTGCGCTTGTTAAATTGCAGCATCCTGTATCTTCAATGCATGAATACGAAACAAATTATTGTGATGCAATAATGGTTTATACAAGTTTCTTGTCCTTAGGAAATGTGTGTAATCGTATTTTACAGACCGTAAAGCACGTTGGATTGTAAGGGTGCACTGAACTATAAAGCAAAATGGTTTTTGAGAAGTATCAGGTTATCCTATAAAGCTCATTAAACAGAAAGCACTGGATATTAAAATGGCAATAAAGCATAATGCACTACCTGATCTATACATCATATGCACCGGCATGTAAAGCGCTTAAACAATTTTTGAGAAAAAAAGGTTTTAAAAAGCTTCTTATTTTCCATAATTTATGGTCGGCAACTCCCGGGCCGCTGCTCGGTGGCGGTCCACCTGAAGTTTTCGTCTGCCGGTCAGTATGCATTTTCAGATCAAAAGCTTTGAATTTAAAACACTTTAATGACGTTGGATGCAATTTTCGCTTGTTTATAATAATATTTGATAGGTCGATTCTGGTATCCCAGTATTCCAAATCTAATCACAATCATAAAGTTAACCAAATCACAAATTCATGCAAATTTTTTGATTCAACTCTCAGCAAATATTTGAATGTGCTGCTATTTAATCGGAAATCTTGCGTTTAACTAAAGAGCACTACGCTAAATGTACACTAGCTAAGAGAGAGAATGACGTTAAGCATTAGGTTTGAGAAGCTACCGGAGTTGTCCATGGACCGGAATAGGAATTTGTTACGGCAGGAATACATTGATTTTTTAGAAACAGGAGCCGGAACAAACTTTTTTTTGGCTTACAGGAACAAGAATTCTGGTTGACTGTTTAAAAAATGTTACAGAACTCTTGCCTTGATTGTTTCAATTTTCATTTTTTTGCTAAAAAAGTCGGCTAACTAGGTATACATTCTGTGTGTATGATAATTTTTCGTATTGGTATTGACATAATCGGTATTTACCGGCACTAAAAATAATCATAAACTGAATGATGACACCTTTTGCTGCTGTTGTAAATTAGGAACATTTAGGAATTATTTTTTCCTAAAATTCAGGAACGGATCAGAATAGGAACAAAGGCTGTAGGTTTGGAATGGAATTAGGAACAAAATTCTTCGTTCCGTACAACTCTGGAAGCTACTGTAAAAAATTAACGCAAATGAAAAGTTTAACATTTTTGACTTTTGTCCTAGTAAAATGAGATCGAAGTTTTTAGTTTTGGATAAATCCGAGCTGTTGTATTGTTAAAACGTTTGTGATCATTTAATGGCCGGGCCGCAGAAAAAACTCAGTTTTACCCCGGTCCATTGTACAAGAAAGGTTTACGGTACAGGTATTTTCTTTCTAGGGTTGGCAGGCAGCATTAGCAAATCTCAGCGTCGTAACCAACAATTTCAATCAGCGAGTGGTTACCATTGAGAGAGAATGTGCGGCTGTTTTCACTGAAGGGCTAGATTATGATCGGGTGATTGCCGGGTAAGTGCTTGTGTATTTGTCACTTAGCATTGCAACAAAAACACTCCAGTCATGATCTGCACCACGAGCACATTACGAAGGCTTGAGGAGGGGTTCGATTCACAGCTGAAGCTGGTCACGTTTCATAAACAGTATATACTAGATCGTTGCTGACTCGAAGCTCACTTTGCGATTTCGCTCAATTACTCCTTAATTAAAAGTTCATTATTATTTCAAAACGACCTTATTTATCAATATAAATTCATGGTCTTTCACCGACTATGGTCGTATTTTTTTAACTGATTATCATTGGTGCGCTTTTTCTCGTGCAGAGGAAAGAAATTCACCAATTTCGTACAAATCTCACGTAGTGTTTTATACAATGCCATTGCAAGAGGGTCTTCGTGCATGGTTCGATTACGGCAGTGGGCAATCGCGTTTGACTCTAGGGACTGCCTATTTACAGAGCGCAATATTTTCTTTTTCAATTTCCAGTTGAGTTCTATTTGTTACAATTTCGCTACATTTGTGACGTCATGAATTTCGAAACGTTTGCGAAATGGCAAAGAAAGATTTTCTTCAATGCTTTTATTATCCTTCTGTGAGAAAAGAAGATGATCTTTCTTTTTTATCAATATTTGTTAATTGTAAAAAATATTGCGCAAAACACACCAATTAATAATGATAATCAACAAAATGCAATTGTTTCTACGAGAGAGACTGCGAAAAGACCATCGTGTTCAGATCAAAAGAACTGGCGCTGGTTGCCGAGTCTGCAGCCTTTCTCTTAGAATGTGCAATTAAAATACAAAGAGTAAGAAACAGACGTGCAAAAATACCTAAATCTAGTAATACAAAAAAAAAGTGAGAAGAATATACGTAATGTAACAGATGGTTATACTGCTGGTAAGCAAAATCAGTTAATAATTTAAAACTTTATTCTAAAATCGATTTCGACCCATGTGGGTCATCCTCAATTAATCTGCACAATAAAACAAACGCTCAATCAATCTAAGGCTCGAGAACTGTAGCTAAAATAAACTAAACTCGTAATGGACATGCACAAACTAAACTTTGAATAAAACCGTTAAGAACCACAATGTATCTAAGGCTAAAATCAATCAAGCGCAGCACAAGGTGGAAAAGCGGAGTGGTGACTACACAAACCAAGAAACCTTATTTATATTTAGGTAGAATTCCTTTAGTTATATTGATTTGAGCGTCCAATGTATAAATCCATTGGCTTTCATAAAGGTCTAGGTTTTGTTTGTGTTTGGGTTGTTGTAAGAAAATTACTTCAAATAAGTCCGGAAGTGTTGTAGCTTCACGGAGCGTATTGTGATAATTGATCAAGTGGGCATAAAGAGCCGAGCTGTCATCCACTGTGGGAGTAAATTTGCTCTCCGAGTTGCCGCAAGCTATCCACGAGGCACGATGCTCAGCCCATCGCTTGGAAAACCTATTGAAAATAGGTTGAAAACCTATTGAAACCTATTGAAAATAGGTTTTCCTTGGGAGGTTTTCCTAAAATAGGCCTATTGAGGTTTTCCTATTTTCCTAAAATAGAGAAAAGAAATAGAGAAGAGAGATAAAAAGAGATTTAGGTTTTCCTAAAATAGGCTTATTGAAAATAGGTTTTCCAAGCGATGGGCTGGGCATCGTGCCTCGTGGATAGCTTGCGGCAACTCGGAGAGCAAATTTACTCCCACAGTGGATGACAGCTCGGCTCTTTATGCCCACTTGATCAATTATCACAATACACATCGTAAAGCTACAACACTTCCGGACTTATTTGAAGTAATTTTCTTACAACAACCCAAACACAAACAAAACCTAGACCTTTATGAAAGCCAATGGATTTATACATTGGACGCTCAAATCAATATAACTAAAGGAATTCTACCTAAATATAAATAAGGTTTCTTGGTTTGTGTAGTCACCACTCCGCTTTTCCACCTTGTGCTGCGCTTGATTGATTTTAGCCTTAGATGCATTGTGGTTCTTAACGGTTTTATTCAAAGTTTAGTTTGTGCATGCCCATTACGTGTTTATAGAACGGTTTTATTCAAAGCTTAGTTTGTGCATACCCATTACGTGTTTAGTTTATTTTAGCTACAGTTCTCGAGCCTTAGATTGATTGAGCGTTTGTTTTATTGTGCAGATTAACTGAGGTGACCCACATGGGTCGAAATCGATTTTAGAATAAAGTTTTAAATTATTGACTGATTTTGCTTACCAGCAGTATATCCAGCATTTAGATCCGCCAGTGCAAAATCGTCAGACGATCAACCTCTGCTTTGTGGGCAAGATATTTCTTTTCCTAACCATGGTTT